>VMDO01010811.1:0-69811 GCA_007922755.1 Pedetes capensis
TTTTAGTTTTTGAGACGGGGTATCGCTAAGTTACGCAGACTGCCTCTGGTCTCAAAGTTGCAATCCCCCTGCTTCTGCCTCCTGAGCTGCTGGGATTATAGGCGTGCACCACCATGCCCGGTTTGAAATGAAGGTTTTTTTTTTTGACGCTTAAAACTAATCCTCAAACCCCTGATTGCAGAAGTAACATGATGTGACCAACGGCTCTTCATAATGAATGGCCTCGGTGTCAATCAACAGGGAGCCAGCTATGGGGAAGAAGTCTTAGGAGTCCTCAAATGTGAGGCCTGACTCCTGATTCCAACCCCCACCTCCCAAATACCTTCTCCAGAGGTGTCCTAAAGAAGCCAGGAGACCTAAGCCAGGGTGTGGGTACAGCCTGTAACCCCACATCTCAGGAGGCTGAGGTAGGATCTAGAACTCAAGGGCTGTCTTGGGCTACATAGCAAGACCCTCTCTCAAACAGAAAAACAAAACCAAAAAGAAGCCAGGGGATCCAGAGCCCAGAGGACATTTGTGCAAGGTCTTCCTACCTGGCCAAGTTTGCACAGTTTCAACCAGCATATTGCCTGTGTCTTTCTCACCAAGCATCTCTCAGTGCTGAGGTTTGTTTTCCAGAAGTTGCAACCTGTAAAATTCAAACATGGATTTGATATTTAATAACAGAGAAACATTCTAATTGTATAGGAAGATGATCAAGGGCTTGATGTCAAAGAGGTTTCAAAGTTTAAAGAAGAATTACAGGTATAAGAAAACACGGATTGAAATTATGCCTCTCCTGTTCACCTCTGTCCCCTTTGCTATAAGTACTTGTTGTTGTTAAGTGCCATTGAATAGGTATTCGACTCATAGAGACCCTGTGTGCAACAGGCAAAACACTATTGTCAGTGCTTCTCTCCTGTTCATAGGGTTTTCAATGGCAGATTTGGGGAGTGGGTTGCTGGGTCTGTCTGCCAAGCCTACAGCACCTGGTGTTCCCAGGCAGTCTCCCATCCAAGTACTAACCAGGCCCGACCCTGCTTAGCTTCCGAATCTGACGGTATCAGATACCACAGTGCTACGGCTGCAGGCTATAAGTACTTAGGACATTTCAATAAGAGAGACAGAATTTGTGAGTGGCTCAGCTTCTTACTTGGACTATCTACGCACACACAAGGGAAGGATGAGGGGCTGAGCTAGGATGCCCCGACACGAGACAAGCATCATGAAATGGGAGACATTGTCATCTTCTCAAGGATTCTCATTCTCCTAAGAGTTAGTCCTCCACCGTGTGAAAAGCTTAATAACTCTTTAAGGACCGGCACTGAAAATACATATAGAAAATGGGGCTCTCCACTACAGTTGAGACCCATTTATTCTCACAGTCTTTTCCTTCTAAATTGGGTTACCCCCCTTTCAGCTTAGCAATAGTAAATATCCTTCTAAATCAACAAAAATGTTGGCTTCTTTCTCTCCTAGCACCTCTTTTGGTCACCTTAGCAGAACTTGGTGAGAGGTACTTAAATCTACAATGCCAGGTCCCATCTCACTTTAAATGTGGTGTCCTCATCTTCAAACAATGCACTACTTAGTGTTATCCCTTTCCCTCTTTGGGTTCAGAAAACAAAAAATTACTTTGTTTCAACAACGAAAAATACACAATAATTGTCATCAGCTTATTTGGGGTCAAGGATGGCAAATGATTGGACTGTGGGGGTTTATCTCTTTTTTACAGTTATGTTTGTTGGCCCTTCCTTGATAGCTAATATTCAATACACATTTGTTATTGTTGTTAGGTGCCGTCAAGTTGAGTCTGACTCATAACTACCCTATGTATGGAGGAATGAAACACTCCCCAACTCTGTGCCAGGCACATGATCTTATTTACGTTTAAGCCCATTGTTGCAGATACTGTGTCAATCCATCTGGCGGAAGGTTTTCCCTTTTTTTGTTGACCTGCCACTCTCCCAAACATGATATTTTTCTCCAGGGTTTGGTCCCTCCTGGCTACATGTCCAAAACATGTAAGATGCATTCTGGCCATCTTTGCTTCCAAGGAGCACCTTGCTTGTACTTCTTTTAGGACAGATCATTGATTCTTTTGGCAGTTCATGATATATTCAATAATCGTCTCCAGCACCATAATTCAAAAGCATCAGTTCTTCTCTTATCTCCCTTGTTCAATGTCCAGCTTTCACAACCATATGATGAGACTGAAAATACCGTGGCATGAATCAGGTGCACCTTCTTCTTCAATGTGACATCTTTACTTTTTAATACTCTAAAGAGATCTTTTGCCACAGCTTTTCCCAAAGCAATGCATGTTTTGATTTCTTGTCTGCTGCTTCCGTGGGTGTTAACTGTAGAACCAAGTAAAGCAAAATCATGGACAACCTCAATCTTTTCTCCATTTATTGTGAAGTCGCACAATGACCTGGTTGTAAGGATTTTTGTTTTGTTGACATTTAGTCACAATCCATACTAAAGGCTGTGTTCTTTGATCTTCATCAGTAAATGTTTTAAATCCGCTTCACTTTCAGAAAGCAGAGTTGTATCATCTACATAACACAGGTTGTTAACGAGTCTTCTTCCAATCCTGATGCCATGTTTTTCACCATAAAGTCCAGTTTCTTGAGTTATTTGCTTAGCATAGAAATTGAAGAGATTTGGTGAAAGTATACAGCCCTGATGCACACCTTTCTCAACTTTAAACCAGGCAGTGTTTCCTTGTTCTATTCGAACAACTGCCTCCTGGTTCACATACAGATTTCTCATGAGTACAATTAGGTGCTCTGGTATTCCCATTTTTCAAAGTGTTATCCATGATTTGTTATGATCTCCACAGTCAAATGCCTTTGCATAGTCAATAAAACATAGATAGACATCTTTCTGAAGTTCTCTGCTTTTGGCTAATACCCACCTGACATCAGCAGTGATGTCCCTGGTTCCCCGCCCTCTTCTGGATCTGGTTTGATTTTCCAGCAGTTCCCTATGTATATATATACTGCTTCAGCCATTTCAACAGGTTGCATATGAAGAGGAACCAATGGCACTGAAGGACAAAATGGAAGCTGCCCGGAAGGGAATTGGCTAAACACAAGGCTCCAGGAATTGATGGAATACCAATAGAGATGTTTTAACAAACAGATGCAGCACTGGAAGTGCTCACATTTATGCCAACAGATTTGGAAAACAGCTACCTGGCCAGCTGACTGGAAAAGATCCATATTTGTGCCTATTCCCAAAAAGGGGATCCAACTGAATGTGGAAACTATCGGACAATATCATTAATATCACACACAACCAAAATTTTACAATACACACTAGCTATTGCTAATTAAAGCTTCAAATAAAATTTTAATCGAAACAGAGGAAGAGGGATAGGAGAAGGGTGTGCCCTTGTATCAGAACACCTGGTACGGAGCCCACTTCCTCGTATACTATCAGTGTGAGGCAATTGGTCTTACTGAGATGTGCCGCCTGTTTTAGCAACATAAAGGAGTAGCTCAGAATAAAACCAGTCATGTGCTCTTTCAACCACGTAAGCATGAAAACTGGCATTGAAAATGCTGCTCCCATGGGCACCTTGTGAAATTCCTTCCCTTTCAGGTGAGTTGTTCCTGTGCACGGCTGTGCATCTGCCTTAGCTTCCCCTGCCCACATGCACCCTGTCGGAGCTCATCTCCACTAGCCACACTGACTCAGGCAGTGACAGGTAATTCAGAGCCAAGAGACAGAGCTCTTTAGAGGAATCCTGTGGCCACGCTGTGACCAGTCTGGGCGAGAATGGCCCGTGGATGCCAATAGCTGCATATGATTCACACCCATGGCTCTAAATCCACCCTGTCCAGAGGCGCCCAAATGCAATCAACGCCAGTCCCAAGATCACAGCACCCAACATTTTTGTCACATCACCTCAGCCCCTCTGTATGCAGTAAGCTCTCACTTTGAGTTTTCCAAGGCTGTGCTAATTTTATGATATTCTTTTTAATACATGTAATGCAATTTAATTTTTCACTTCATTTGTGCCTTCGTTTCTAAATGCCTATTTTATTTCCCATGACAAAATACTCACTATAATAAATTTAGAAAATAAAAGAAAGCAGAAAGAACAAATTTGTAACCCCCCGCAAGTTCCACACTCCAGAAACAATCGCTATTGACATTTTTATGCAATACCTTTCAGAGTCTTACGCATAGATTTATTGATACTTAATAAGAACCTCATCATACTATAATTTCACCTCCTGTTCTTTTATTTTTATTTTAATATAAATTCTTCCATTTTATTACAAACTCATTATAACTATTATTTTAATGACTGCCTAATTATGTCCCATAATTTACTTAGCTAATACTCTATTGTTGCGGATACAGACTGTTTTAAATTTTTTACTGTTACACATAATGTGGCAATAAACACTTATGCATAAAGGGTATTCAGTTCTTTGGACTCTTAGGATAGATTTTCAACAGGAAAATTGCTAGATCAAACTGTTTATAATTTTCAATAGATCTTGGTGTATACTACCAAAATGCTTTCCGAGAAGATTGTTCATGCAATTTGTAGAATTTTTATGTTTAAAATGTACACTTCAACTATGTACACTTCAACTAATTAGAACTATGAATACATAGTTTTTGTCAAATGTGTATTCGGATTATTGTTTTAGAAACTTTTGTCACCATAGCCATTTTAAGGAATGAGCCTACCATTGGCTTTTCTAAGAAAAAAATATAGATAGATAGATAGATAGATAGATAGATAGATAGACCAATTAAGGTAGAAATACTATGGGAGAAGGACCCAGCAACCCACTCCCAGAAATCAATCCGCCATTGAAAACCCTATGAACAGCAGAGAAGCACTGACAATAGTGTTTTGCCTGTTGCACACAGGGTCGCTATGAGTCGGATACTGACTCGACGGCACCTAACAACAAAAACAACAACAGTAGCATATTAAAAGACTCCTTCTTCCGGTACGGGAGGTTGAACCCAGGGCCTCGCACTTACGTGCTTTGCAAGTGCTGGGCCACTGAGCTTCACCCTCAGCCCATTTTTTGACTTTTTTTTTTTTGAGACAGGGTCTCCCTAAATTATGCAGACTGCCTCTGGTCTTGAACTTGCAATCCTCTGGACTCTGCCTCCCTAGTCGCTGGGATTACAGGCATGTGCCACTGTGCCTGGCCTTAAGATTTTTTTTTCACCTAATAGTGTGGGTATGCATGTTCAGATTGTATCATTCTAGTAGCTGCATGGCCACACTTCTTCCATGGTTGAGGTGTGTATAATTCACTTTACTACTCTCCTACTGAGAACAGCAGAGAAGCACTGACAATAGTGTTTCCCATGTTGTACAGAGGGTCGCTATGAGTCGGGTACTGACTCGACGGCACCTAACAACAACAGCAACCAAGGGGCATCGATGGAAGTGATGCTCTCATCTGAGATTAAGAATAAAGGGGCAGTGGTGCCCTTCTGGTCCCCACCTCTGCTTCCTACACAGAGATGTTCACCGTGTAAACCTAAGAAACTTAAGCTCTTCTCACTCCCTTCTGCTGAAGGTATCATTCTGCTGTGAACAGCCAATCATCCCATTCTTCTGAGTTAGGAATGATCTATATTTTTAACAGAGATTTTCATTCTGCCCTGAAATCAGGACCCAGCAATCCACTCCCAAAAATCAATCTGCCATTGAAAACCCTATGAGCAGCAAAGAAGCACTGACAATAGTGTTCGCCTATTGTACACAGCGTTGCTATGAGTTGGATACCGACTCGACGGCACCTAATGAGGAAGAGGAACAACTGAAATCACATGCAAGAGACAATTTAGCAGAGTGAACAGCAAATAGCACTCATCAGGTAAATCCCAGCTTGCAGTCTCTGAGGTCCTGGGTTCGATTCCCAGCACCGCAAAAAGGGGAAAAGGATGTGGCAATCCACTCCCAAGGCAATCCCGAAACAGTCAGCCACTGAAAACCCTATGAGGGTCGCTATGAGTCGGATACCGACTCGATGGCACCTAACAACAACAACAACATGAGTCAGGTACAACTCAGCGGTACCTAAAATTAACAACATACTTTTTAACAGAGATTTTCGTTTTGCCCTGAAATCACATGCCAGAGACAATTTAGCCGAGTGAACAGCAAATAGCATTCCTCAGGTAAATCCCAGTCTCCTCACTGCCCTTCCTGAAATATAAGCTTATCCCCAGCGTTTTGGGGTGTGGGAACAGCCCTCTTACCTCCAATGTCCCCACTGTCAGCTGCAAAAGCCACAGCTCTTCTCAGCGGAGCAAGGATTCTTCATTGAGTCTTATGGTAATGGTAGGCAGAGAATCATTGTGGGTTGAATTGTGTCCCTCACAGGAATAGGTTGAGAGCCTAACCGCCTTACCAGTGAATGTGGCTCTGCTGGCAATGGAGTTACTATGAGATCATTAAGGTGCGCCCTAACCCATTATGATTGGCATCTTTATGAGACAAGAAGAGACCAGAAGACGTGGACATAGAGGGGGAGGAAGACTGTGTGAAGATGGAGACAGAGACTGAAGTCAAAAGATGCCAAGGTTTCCTGCACTGCAAGAAGCTAAGAGAAAACTGCGGAAGAGACTCTCCACTAGAGCCTCAGGAGAGAACATGGCCCCCAAGACGCCTTGCAGCCCTAGGAAACTAAGGCACTCACCAACCCAATTTTCCCTCTCTGGACTCATAGGAAGAGGAGAGGATTTTCCTGCCTCTATTGCAGTTAAGTTTGGGAGGAGGACCCAGCAGCCCACTCCCGAAAAAACAATCTGCCATGGAAAACCCTATGAATAGCAGAGAAGCGCTGACAATAGTGTTTCACCTGTTGTACATAGGGTCACTATGAGTCGGACACCGACTGGACGGCACCTAACAACAACAACACTTGCAGTTAAGCAGGTATTTGTCTGAGTTCTGGTCAATGGAATATAGACCTAAAAGGTAACCTACACACCAGGAAATAAGGCACACACCATGACCGTCTAGGTTCTCTCTGTGAAGACAGCAGAGCCATAAGCAGGAAGGGTGTGGATTCCTGAGATGTGTGCTTGAAAGGCAGCCAGAAGCCGGGCATGGTGGCGCACACCTATCATCCCCAGCACTTTAGAGGCCGAGGCAGGAGGATCAACACGAATTCCAGGCGAGCCTAAAATACAGTGAGACCCTGTCTCAGAAAGACCGAAAGAAAAAAAAAAAAAAAGCCAGCCAAGCAAAGCCACTCTGACTTGCACTAACACGCGCCAGGCAGCAGCGCACCTAGGCTGAGCGAAGGCTTTGTGATTTCCAGGATTTTTCCTGCCCCCGCCCCCTGCAGCACTATTTATCTGCTGGAACTTGACTCACTGGAATGCAGTGTGATTATAGTAAAACCTTCAGTATCTGTGCCCTTGTCGCTCATTCTGCCTTCTAGCAGCAGCTCAGAAGAAAGTTGATACCAGACGTGGAAAGATAGAATCTTGGGCTCCACAGTGGCAAATCGTTTGGCAAGCAGTCCCGTGCAGAGTTTGGAAGGGAAGCCAGCCAGCTCCAAGTGACGGTAGGAAATTTCAGAGCAGTAGCGTGTGCTGGCCTGCAGCTGTACCCCTGTGGCATCCAATCCCATCAGATCTAGGAAGCTAAGCAGGGTCGGGCCTGGTTAGTACCTGGATGGGAGACCACCTGGGAACACCAGGTGCTATAGGCTTGGGAGAAGGACCCGGCAACCCCTCCCAAAAATCAATCTGCCATTGAAAACCCTATGAGCAGCAGAGAAGCACTGACAATAGTGTTTCCCCTGTTGTACAGGGGGTCGCTATGAGTCGGATACTGACTCGACGGCACCTAACAACAACAACAAGCGTGTGCTGACGATTACTGGCTATGTGTACGCACTGCAGGGAGGAAGAGAGGAAGTCAGGAAAACCTGGTCAAGCCAACAGGGATGAGATGCATCACACGTAGAAAGCCAGTAGTGGATGGCCATAGAGTCTGTGCGTGTGGGCTTCACTGTAAAATGGTTTCAACTTTGCTGTCTGCTGGAAATTTTTCATAACATATAATGTAAGAGAGAGAAGAAATTAGTAGGTTTGCAAAAAGAAATCAACAGCATTCAAGTGTACCCAGAGATTCTGAGGGTGCAGTTTAGAAAAGCTCCGTGCTTCTATACCCTAACACAAAGAGATGGGAGTTAAGAAGGCCCAGATCCCCTGGTGTGGTGGCGCACACCTGTAATCCCAGCGGCTCGGGAGGCGGAGGCCGGAGGCTCCCAAGTTCAAGACCAGAGGCAGTCTGCATAACTTAGAGAGACCCTGTCTCAAAAAGTAAAAAAATGGGCTGGGGCACAGCTCAGTGGTCCAGCACTTGCAGAGCATGCAGGTGCAAGGCCCTGGGTTCAACCCCCAGTACTACAAAAATAAATAAATAAAGAAAGAAAGAAGGCCCAGATCAACAAAATCCCAGGAAGTCGTGTAAGTGGAATACCATGACTCAGGACAAAGATCAGATTAGAAATCTATCTTACTCTATCGGTACATTTATCCTTGAAGTAAATTCAATAATAATAATAATAATAATAATAATAATAATAATAATAAATAGCCATGAGGATAAAGGCAACAATAGAAATCAGATTTGGAATCCGTGTCCTAGGAGAAAACACAGGTAGAAGCTGGGAAATCAACAAGAAAGTAGCCTACTAAGCTTTTGAGATCATTTATTGGCAAAGATACCATGTTGTTGTTAGGTGCCATAGAGTCGGTATCCGACTCATAGCGACGCTCTGTACCACAGGGGAAACACTATTGTCAGTGCTTCTCTGCTGTTCATAGGGTTTTCAATGGCAGATTGATTTTTGGGAGGGGGTTGCCAGGTCCTTCTCCCAAGCCTACAGCTTCTGGTGTTCCCGGGCGGTCTCCAATCCAGGTACTAACCAGGCTTGACCCTGCTTAGCTTCCGAGAATTGACGGGATCGGATGCCACAGGGCTAAGGCTGCAGACAGATACTACTTGTTATGTTTTAATATTTTAACTTTTTTAAACACCCTTCTCTGGCTTAGAGCCAATTTCCTAAAGACTTAAAGGGCTGGAATTAAGCACAGTTGGTAGAGCGCTTACTCTGGACTCTATGAAGCCTTGGGTTCGATGGCCAGCACTGCAAAAATGGGAGAAGGATGTGGCAATCCACTCCTGAAGCAACCCCCAGTCAGCCACTGAAAACCCTACGTGGGTCGCTATGAGTCGGATACCTAACAAAAACAACAACAAAACTCTCAAACATTAAAAAAGATGAGTAAAAAATTCTTACAAAGGAAGCTTCCAAAGATTCAAAAGGACAGGAAGTGGATAAACAGTAACCCGGAAGCAGCCACCTGCTAGGCTGTAGTTGATTAGTTAAATTTATAGCATTCTCAGACAAGGCTCGGCCCTAACAGAAAGTTACTGGAAAATGGAGGAGGAAGGAAAAAAGATTTTTAATAAAGACAGCAGAAAAATAATGTACTTGAAATCAAAATCAGTGCCTTTCCACCAGCCTGACCACTTTACTCCAAGTGTCCCCCATGCTTCGCCCATACTGTTTCTGATCTTGATTTACCATCGTCCACCTGTGGGTTTCAGTCAAGACCTGGTGTCAGTGAGTCGGGCATGGTGGCACAGCACGCCTCTAATCTCAAAGTTCGGGCAGAAGAGAAAAGCATTATCTGGGACTATTTTGCTTGGCTCATCCAAGCAGCAAGCGTATTTTTTGTAGCATGAATTTTTATTATTGATTTTTAAAAAGCATAACCAAAAATCCTTCCAAAAAACCTGTCTCATTGGTCCCTCCGATCATCTCCTTGGGCCTCATCATGTAATCTAGAACATTGAAAGTCCTTTGAAAACACTACCTGTGTTACTTGAGCTAATAGATCTCTGTGGCTTAAAACTCCACAAATTTGTTTTGCATTATATAAGGAAGCATCACACTTTAACAGGATCTATTGCTCATTAAGATCATGAACAATGGAGACAGGAGAATAATTGATGCCTTTGAATTATGGTGCTGGAGACGTCTATTGAATATACCATGGACTGCCAAAAGAATCAACAGATCTGTCCTAGAAGAAGTGCAACCAGAGTGCTCCATGAAAGCAAGGATGGCTAGACTGCGTCTTACGTATTTTGGACATGTAGTCAGGAAAGACCAATTCCTGGAGAAAGATGTCATGTTTGGGAGAGTGGCAGGTCAGCGAAAAAAGGAAAACCCTCCATCAGATGGATTGACACAGTGTCTGCAACAATGGGCTTAAAGATAGATAAGATTGTGTGCCTGGCACAGAATCGGGAAGTGTTTCAATCTGCTGTACGTAAGGTTGCTATGACTCGGATTCAACTTGACAGTACCTAACAACAACAGCAACAATATCATGAGGCATCAACAGGCAAGAAATGGAGATGGGATTCTTTGTCCCTCTCATGCTAAACCTTCATAGACAGTGGCTCTCACATTTTAAAGGAAGCTCAGTGGTGCCAGTGTGAAACCAGTCTGGGGTGTGAGCAGACTTATGTCCACATGAGGTTAGGACTTTAAGAAGAAATGACCACAGCCAGTGCAGTGATGCATAGCTGTAATCCCAGCAACTCAGGAGGCAGAGGCAGGATGATCATAACTGTGAGCCCAGACGCAGCCAGAGCAACCTAGCAAGATCCTGTCTCAAGATAAAAAAAGAAGAAAAAATGGGCTGGGGCTGGGGCTTGGTGGTAGAGCACGTGCAAAGTGTGTGTGAGGCCCTGGGTTCAGCCCCTCAGTACCACAACAGAAGAAGAAGGAAGAGGAGGTAAAGGAGGAGGAGAAGGAGGAAGAAGAGACCATTGTCTCTGGTGCACTCCCACGTGTCTGTGGCCATCCCTTCTCTATCACACTGCACTCCACCTACCAATAATTCCCACTATATTATGACATGAAGCATCTAAAAAATGCACAGTGAAGTCCCTCACTGAGAAAGGAGGGGTGGAATTGGTCCCAATCCTGTAATAGTCCCAAACTTTCTTCCACCTGGTGCCCAAGGAGATGATTGGAGGGCCCAATGAGATGGGGTTTTTTTGGTTGTTGTTGTTGTTTTTGTTTTGTTTTAAGGAAAGGAAGGAAAAAGAGGAGACGCACATAGGAAATCTCAATGATTCAGACAAAAACAACAGCAAGAAAAAGCAAAATCTCAGAGTTTATCCAGGACTCAAGGAGTTCTAGGCCCTGATTTCTACCCACGTCCAAGGCTCAGTTCCAGGCAGCCATTGCCAAGGTTATAGAGCGGCACTGAGGTGCAAAGAGTTCCCCCAAAACCACATATTTTGTTGTTGAAATATCAATGTCAGGCCCAGAGTTACCCCCTTGGCCTCTGCTCTGTACTTGAGTCCATTTCCGCAGGATCTGCCAACCCCCTTTTTAGGATACCAGGAAGCCAATAAACGTGATTCAGTTGGGTGCCAAATTACGCATTCTGAGGCCAGATAATAGCTGGGTAAATTTGAAATGTATTTCAGAATCAAAGAGCTAAAATTCAAAGTAAATAATTGAAGTAGAGGCCATATTTAATTTACCAGAAATTTCATTATTCATAATGCATCCCACCCTGAACATTCTGGGTGATAGGACCTAAGATACATTTTCCACATAGGAAACACAATTCCTTGGGGTTCCTCACCAGCCTCTCCACCAGCCTTCAGGATGAGCAGAGAGCTGTTGCTGGAACCTTCCATCATCCCTTAGTTTCAACTCTCGTGGGTCCTGGGAAGGACCCTCCTCAGCACAGCCTGCTCTTGCCCAGTTCTCCACCACAGGAGGCGCTACGGAGCGCCCTGGACGTCAAGCCACGCCAAGCCCTGCTCACAGAAGCAAGCTCTCTGCAGTCCTCCAGGAGGTCAGGAATGATCCCAGCATGGGGACCCTGCCCACATCACGTTAGGCCTGGGAGGGTTCTCCCTATAGCACAAGGTCTGGACTTACACAGAGGAGCATTGTGAGAGTTAATGGAGAAGTGACTGTTGGGGCGTTTGTAGTAACAACAACAATGATAATACACTCGCATTTCAACAGTGCACAGTGAGGGTGGTTCTACAAAGATTTACTACCACGTCTCATTACCTCAAGGAAGAAGACCAAGCTTCAAAGAGGACGAATTACCCCAAATCACACAGTAACAATAAGCACCAGAATTTGAACCAGATCTACAAAGCGTCACCACCAATCCTTAGCCTCCTGAACCTGTGCTCCTCAAACCTTCATTCCCTAGTCAATTTCTTTCTCTCTTTCATCAACAGATGTGGCCCATCTACACATACAGCCCTGAAGCGTACCCCAACATGATAAAGATATTCTCAAGGAGGAGGTTTCTTGACTAAGGAAAAATACGGAAGACCCCTGAAGTTGCCACAACCACTCTGATAGTTAATAAAGTTGAAAATAAACATAGCCTAGGATCAGAAATCTTAATGCCAGGGATATTTAAATCACATGTTTGAACCAGGAGGCTTATACAAGAATGTCCAATTCATCACGGTTTTAATAAAATAAAATTGAAAATTGCCTAATGTTGCACCAATCAATAATAGATACATAAGTTGTGCTATGTTCATATAAACTAGGTGTACACTTATTAACATACATGAATCTCCAAAAAGCCAAGTAGAATAAAAATTCAGTGGAAGAATATGTTAACTATGACACCATTGGTATAAATTTGAAAATATACAATAGTACATATTTCTTATAGACAAACGTGCAGATAAGTTTTTTGTTTTGTTTTGTTTTTCTTGCAGTACTGGGGACTTGAACCCAGGGCCTCACCCATGCTTTTGCAAGTGCTCTACCACTGAGCCACATCCCCAGCTCATTTTTCACATTTTTTTTTAATTTTTTGCGACGATGTCTCATTAAATTACACTGGCTGCCTTTGGCCTTGAACTTGCGATCCTCCCACCTGCTCCCTCCTGACTCCCTGGGATTACAGGAGTGTGCCACCGTGCCTGGTTTGTAAATAACTTATTTAAAGGGCAGAATATCTACCTGCATTACTATTTGATGAGAACTAATTCTGGAACTAATTCTGGGATTTAGCTCAGTTGGTAGAGCGCTGCGCCGCAGTCTTTGAGGACCGGAGTTCAATTCCCAGCACCGCAAAAATGGGAGAAGGGCCTGGCAATCCACTCCCAAGGCAATCCCGAAGCACTCAGCCATTGAAAACCCTATGAGGGTCGCTATGAGTCAGATACCGACTCGACGGCACCTAACAACAACAACAACAATTCTGGAACAAGTCAGAGAAAAGAAATGCTTCCTCTCTAATCTGTATGGTTGAATGTTTTTACCAAAAAGAAAAAGAGAAAAGAAAAAAAAGAAATAAGTAATAAGTGAACAGATAGGCTTTCCTCAGATGGCACACATTTATTTGCACCTTACCCTGAAGTCTCATTACCATGCCCATGAAGGCAGTGACCAAAGAGAAGATTCATGACCTAACAAGGGCAAGGAAGACTGGAGAGTGGGGAAAACCGGAAGTTGGAAAACTGATGGACCAGAGGGAATGATGTAGAGGAACCGAAGAGGCAACAGGCAAGTCCCCAGGACCCTCTCAGGAGCTGGGCAGGCAAAGGCCTTTGGAAGTCAGGATGTGGGTCGCTAAAACAAGGTAGCATGGGAAAGGTAATGAAGTGAGTCCACGTGTTGTCTTCTCTGGGCAGCCTGGCCTTCTTTGTTGTTGTTAGGTGCCATCGAGTCAGTATCTGACTCACAGCGACCCTCATAGGGTTTTCAATGGCTGACTGTTTCGGGATTGCCTTGGGAGTGGATTGCCAGGTCCTTCTCCCATTTTTGTGGTGCTGGGAACCGAACTCAGGACCTCAGAGACTGTAGCACAGTGCTCTACCAACTGAGCGGACCTAGTCAAATCCAAGGATAAGCCAAGCAATTCTGGATGCCAGAAAAAAAAGGACCGCAGGAGAGTATTAGCACTGAAAAGAGTGGCCTGTGGCAATTGAAATGCTAACCAGTGAGGTGCCTTCCAATTCTCTGCTCCTTCTTAGCACAGAGAAACCACAGGCAGCCAGCATTTTGTGCTTAGTTGGGGCATGATATTCCTTATAGAGAAACTATCCCATCTTAAAGAAAAAAAATGCAGAGCTTGTGGTTGTTGGTCAGTGAAACGGACCTCAGAGCAGAACATAGTCTGAAGTTTACCACCCAGCATCCCCAACTGTCCAAACCACTTGATCATCATTTTAGTGCCTTATTCTAAAACATGCATTTACAGCTATGTTTTCACCAAATGTTTGAAGAGAGCAAGTCCTTTATAAAGCCCCATAAATTAAAACGATGCTAGGCTTTCTTTCCCCACGTTTCTGCCAGCTTGTCATGCCGTGGAGGCTTGCACATTGCTGTGATGATGAAGGCTGTGCTACCAGGATTTCAGATTTCAGCAGGGCCACCCATGGGAGACAGGTTTCAGTTGAGGTTCCACACTAAGACAGACTAGGGAGAAGGACCCGACAGCCTACCCCTGAAACAATTATCCATTGAAAACCCTATGAATGGCAGAGAAGCGCTGTCAAATACAGTGCCAGAAAGTGAGACCCCCAGGCTAGAAGACATTCAAGAAATGACTGGGGAAGAGTCGCCTCCTCAAAGTAGAGTTGCCTTTAATGATGGGAATGGAGTAAATCCCCTGAGACCTCCTTTTGCTGATGTGCCACAACTGAAAATGAGAAGAAACACAGTGGCTGCAACAGTGGCCTTATACACAAAAAAGATTGTGTGCCTGGCACAGTGTTGGGTAGTGCTTCCTTCTGGAGAAACCTCACCTACCAGAGGCTCTTTACAAGGGGAAGTCACTTTGTCTCATGTCCCAGTGTCCCTAGCACTGTCTGCAAGCATATGACAGGAGTCTGACCCCAATGAGTTCCAGGTGAGATTGCTAGAAAAACAAACTCTGGGTAGGGGGGAGGGGGAGCTTCACCAATGCAGGTCCTTGCTGATTTCCTTTGATGACAATCTCAGCAAAACATGTTGTTGTCATCAGAGAGATTTAGCCTACAATATGGCCGAGACTGTCTCTGGGCCAAGGCTGAGCTGCTACACTGGTGCCCAGCCCTGCCCATTTGTTCATAAATTGGCCATGGCAGCCACAACAGCAGAGTTTAGAGTTTGTGACAGAGGTCATGTCGCCTGCAAAACCTAAAGTATTTGCTCTTTGGCCCTTTACAAAGGGTTGGCCAGCCCTGGCTTAAGTCTAAGCAAGATGAGTATAATTTTATACCAGGCTGTGTTGGCCACATGGCTGCAATAGTAACAATTCTAGTTTCACTGGAGCACCTAGAGTTCCTTCCTAATTGTTTTAAGAGACTTGGACATAATTTGATTGCATCTACAATCAAGCTGAGAGTCCAGAAATTCCTTAGACAATGTAGAAGAAGAAATGAAAGACACAGAGTGGCAGGTTCATTGGTGAGGACTGTCATATGTAATCTTCCCATCTGCCACCTAACTGTGCCTTTTGGAAAATCCAACATGATTCTCTCTTCACCACAGCTTTGGAGAGGTGGCCCAGTGTCTGAGAAGGTCACCATAGTGGCAGTTCCTTGTAGGTCCACTTGATACTTGGAAGTAAACCAGACTGCCTGGTATCTAAGTATCACCAAAATCTCCCCTTGTAGACGATGCTTTCCATAACGTTAGGACCAATATGATCACCTTTGTAAATATCAGGCAGCTTACTCTTCCAGCTGGACTTTATGAAGAAGAACTTGGCACGAGGATTGGAAGAAGATTCATTAACAATCTGTTTTATGCCAATGACACAACTCTGCTTGCTGAAAGTGAAGAGGATTTGAAACATTTACTGATGAAGATCAAAGATCACAGCCTTCAGTATGGATTGGGCCTCAACATCAACAAAACAAAGACCCTTGCAACTGGGTCAGTAAGTAACTTCATGATAAATGGAGAAGCTATTGAGGTTATTCAAGATTTTGCTTTACTTGGTTCTACAATCAACACCCATGAAAGCAGCCATAAAGAAATCAAAGGATGCATTGCAATGGGAAAAGCTGTTGCAAAAGGCCTCTGTAAGTGTTGAAAAGTAAAGATGTCACACTGAAGACAAAAGTGCGCCTGACTCGTGCCACAGTATTTCTAGTTGCACCAAATGCGTGTGAACAGTGGACAATGAATAAGGGAGACAGGAGAAGAACTGACTGTTTTTAGTTATGGTGCTAGAGACAGTATTGAATATACCATGGAGTGTCAAAGGAACCAGCAGTCCATCCTAGAAGTGCAACCAGAGTGCTCCTTGGAACCAAGGGGATGGTTAGATTGCATCTTATATATTTTGGACATGTTGTCAAGAGGCACCAATCTCTAGAGAAGGACATCATGTTTGGGAGAGTGGCAGGCCAGCAAATAAAAAAGGAAGACGCTCCATTAGATGTATTGACACAGTGGCTGCAACAATGGGCTTAAACATAGAAAAACATTGCATCCATGGCATAGTGTCAGGGAGTGTTTTGTTGTACATAGAGTTGCTACCAGTGGGATTTGAGGAGCAACGACACCAACAACCTAGGTACAATTTTGCGTGAGGGATCTCTGGAACCGACTCATTTTGCTTCAGTGAATTTTATACTCATTAATTAGTAACTCCCCCTTTCCTGCTCCCATGCCCCTGGAAACCACCACTCCACCCTTTGATTCTGCGTGCTTGACTGTGTTAGAACCTCATATAAATGGAATAAAGAGGCAGTATCTTTCTGTGCCCAACTTTTCACTCAGCCTAACCTCCTCATGCTTCAGCCATCTTGATCCTCAAGTCTTCTCAAGCACTGAGATGGATGTGGAACCAACCTCTGTACCCGTCAAAAGATAATCAGATTAAAAAAGTGTGAGGCTTGCACGTAATGGAATATTGTTGTATTGTTGTCAGGTATCCGACTCATAGCGACCGTCATAGGGTTTTCAATGGCTGACTGTTTTGGGATTGCCTCAGGAGTGGGTTGCCAGGTCCTTCTCCCATTTTTGCGGTGCTAGGAATTGAACTCAGAACCTCAGAGACTGCAGCGTGGCACTCTACCAACTGAGCGAAATCCCAGCCCAAAGGAATATTAGTTAGCCTTCAAAATGTGGGAGATTCAAGAGTACTTTATGCTAAGAGAGAAAGCTCTAAACATGCATTGTCTGGAGGTAGCTACCAGCCACACAGGGTTTTGAGTCAATCGGCTGTGCCTAGTGTGACGGTGGGACTAAGTTTTAAATCATAGTTAGTTCAAAATAATTTAAATTTACCCACAGTTAATACAGTTAATAAGTAGCACAGCTTTAGAGGCTAATGTTAGTGGTGAAATTGATGGCGCGAGGGCAACCTGACACTCAGGCTTTCAGGGAGAAATGTGACATCAGCACTGGCTTACTCATTACCGAGCACTTCAGTAGGTTTTATGACAGGAACCAGGATCCTCTCCCTTTGTTACAGTGTCACGTGGCCATGACCCCTCATCTCTCCAAATGTTTGTGCACCAGAGTCACTTGGAACAAAAAGACAGGTTATGTTTGCACGGCGATTCCGGTGTCTAGGACGATTGTTTTTCGCCATCCTTTTATTCTTATTTTTATATATTCTTCTTTCTCATTGAAAAATATATATTAAGCAGATATCCCCCACGCAAAATTGTACCTATGTTGTTGGTGTTGTCGCTGTGAGGTGTCCTCAAATCCCACTCATAGCAACCCTATGTACAACAAAACACTCCCTGACACTGTGCCATGCTTACAATATCTTTCTGTTTAAGCCCGTTGTTGTAGCCACATTGGAAAATATATACTAAGCAAAAACTGTTCCCCTAGGCTCAGCTGGCAACGGGTAGCAGCTGTTTTTCCTGGTATAGAAAGGATTTAACACCAAAGAGTTTACACTGAGCAATATAAAGCCACGGGTTGATGCCCATGGGATTCGCCAGTACTTCCTTGTCCTCAATTACCCAGAGGGAGGGGCTTAAAACACAGGACAGGACAGAGGAAATTAAAACCTTTGTGGGCTGGAGGGTTTCTGTATACAAAGAATACACAGTGACTCCTATACCCAGAATGCCCTGTTCTAGGAACTAACCTATGTCCCCATCAAAAGATAAGCAGATTAAAAAAGTGTGAGGCTAGCATGTAATGGAATATTGTTGTTATTGTTGTCAGGTGCCGTTGAGTCGGTATCCGACCCATAGCGACCCTCATAGGGTTTTCAATGGCTGACTGTTTTGGGATTGCCTTGGGAGTGGGTTGCCAGGTACTTCTCCCATTTCATTATTATACTTGCTGATATATAAAAGAAATCAATGCCTTACTCTCTGACCCTATGCTGAGCTGATTTCAAGATTTGGGTCCCCAAGGGAGGAACATTTCTGGGAAGGTCAAATCTGTTTCTAGGGAATGGTTAGTGAGGCTGTTGAGAGGTCCTTGTAATGCGGACTAAGTAGGCAGGCTGAGATTGCCCTGCTGGTGAAGCAGCTAACGATGTGGACCATTAGCGCCGCATCCTTCCAGCAGATTCCATTTTTGATGGTATCAGGCGGCTTAGTTTCCAGCTGCCTCTGACTGGAAACCATGATTATTATGTTATTGTTGTTGTTGTCATTGTTGTTAGGTGCCACTGAGTCCAGTTTGACTCATAGCAATCTTCATAAGGTGTTCAATGGCTGATGGCTTATGAGTGTTATAGTCTCCTCAAAGCAGACCCTGAGCCCTTTCCACTGCCCATTGTTCCACGTCAAGCCACCAGCAACTAAGGAACGACAATTAGAAGGGCTTTCATGACATATTATACCCTACCTAGACATTAATTAGGGGATGGGATTTAGCTCAGTTGGTAGAGCGCTGTGCTGCAGTCTCTGAGATCCTGAGCTCAATTCCCAGCACCGCAAAAATGGGAGAAGGACCTGGCAATCCACTCCCAAGGCAATCCTGAAACAGTCAGCTATTGAAAACCCTATGAGGGTTGCTATGAGTCGGATACTGACTCGACGGCACCTTATAACAACAAGACATTAATTATGGGAGGACCTGGCAATCCAGTCCCAAAACAATCTGCCATTGGAGACCCTAGGAGTAGCAGTTAATAGTGCTGGGCATGGTGCTTCCTTCTGTTGTACGTAGGGTCACTGTGATTGGGACCTGACTCAATGGCACCTAACAATGATTATTGTTGTTAGGTGCCGTTGACTCGTGTCCAACTCATAGTGGCCCTCAGAGGGTTTTCAATGGCTGATTGTTTTAGGGATTGCCTCAGGAGTGCATTGCCTCATCCTTCTCCCACTTTTATGGTGCTGGGAATCAAACTCAGGACCTCAGAGACTGCAGAGCAGAGCTCTACCAACTGAGCTAAATCCCAGCCCCCTGACAACAATACTACCCCATTAATTGCATATTTTGTTTTTAAAAAAAACCTGAACTCTCTTCTTTATTTTGTATTTCCCATTTTTATTTTGGGGCTGGGATTTAGCTCAGTTGGTAGAGCACTGCTCTGCAGTCTCTGAGGTCCCAAGTTCGATTCCCAGCACTGCAATAATGGGAGAAGGACCTGGCAACCCACTCCCAAGGCAAACCCGAAAGAGTCAGCCATTGAAAACCCTATGAGGGTCGCTATGAGTTGGACTCGACTCGATGGCACCTAACAACAACAGCAACAACAACATATTTATTTTAAGCCAAATGCCCAAGTTCACATTACCTCTTTCTCCAATAAAAGATGCCACTTTTTTCCTGTGTTTCTCCTAAATCCTTGCTGACACGTGTATCTTTCAGATCAATTTCCCTAATCAATTGATTATATAAACAGAGTTTTAAATTCTCCCTGTGTCTATTGATTCTTAACTTCAATCTTCAATCTATTGATCAAGCCATTTGATCCATGGAATGAAGTAACAGTGTCACCCGCCATATGCCACACTTGGGCACTTTTGCCTGAAGGAGATGAAGGCGGACGTTTGTTCTCACTCTCTGAACGTCATGTCAGGGAGCCCTGTGGAAAGATGCCACCTCTGCTTCCATAGCTCTTTCCGGGGCTCTGAGGCCCAGCCAGCCTGAACCCTGAATGCAAACAATGTGCTACCTACACAGAGACAGAGCTTAGAGACAGAGCTTCCCCTTTCTAAGTAGGAAGCTCAGCCTTTAGCCCTTCATCCACCCACCCTAACACGGAGCACACTGCACCACGCATGCATCCTTCTACCCCTTATACTGTGACCTTGTTACGATGGTGCCATATGGGTTATAGGGCAGATGGTGTGTTTTACACAGGGAGCAGAAACGGAGGGAGGGAGCAATGGGAAGAGGAAGGAAGGATTTATCCTAAACATACAGCATCTGGCCCAATCCCCTCACATTTAAGAGCAGGAAGTTGTTGTTGTTGTTGTTGTTGGGAGCCCTTGAGTTGTGTCTGACTCATAGCAACCCTCGTAGGATTTTTGATGGCTGATTGTTTCAGGATTGCCTTGGGAGTGGGTTGCCGCGTCCTTCTCCTATTTTGCAGTGCTAGGAATCAAAATTGGAACCTCAGAGACTGCAGAGCAGCACTCTACCAACTGATCTAAATCCCAGCCTGGAAGGAGGATTAACTGCTCTGAAATATGACCTCTTTAAGCTACTTTATTCTAATATTTCATTAAAGCTATCTCACTCCTCTATCCAATGGCACGCCTCTGAACAGACATGGGAGAAATACTCAAGAGATACTGATTGAAGGGGATTCATATTATCAGCCTGTGTCTGTCTAGACCCAGCTCAGATTTCTCTAAAGAATGTGGTCAAGCCTTCCCAAGAGAAGGCCAGTACTGACCTCAGGAATTCCATTGTCTCGCAGAAGGACTCACGAAGCCTCCCTCCCCTGGATTCCCCCAGCAGGAGGGGTCCTTTTGAATTCCGAGCCACCTCTGCACGGTCTGCACACTCTAGATGCTCTCTGGCCAGGTGTCAGGCACCTACTGTATCCTGACTGCTTGAGTGCCCACAGCCACTATTCTGGAAAATTCTGATGTTTTTTTCCATCAGTGTGCTGGATATCAAACTCTGTGCTTTGTGCACGCTAAGCTGAGTTGAGTTCCTCCTAACTCCTAGAAACCTCGATTGTTTTCTTTCTCCTTTTCATCCAAGAGCTATTTAACTAGCGCCTGGTATGTGAGAGGCACTACTGAATAGTGAGTGAAAGGTAAAGCGTTCAGATTCCTCCAAATTTAGTCTGCAAGAAGACAGCCAGTAAACCAACAGTAAGTTTCATATATATATATATATATATATATATAATATATATACATATATAATACATATAATATATATAATATATATTTTATATATAATATATACATAGTATAATATATATAATACATATTATATATATTTTATATATTACATATAATATAACATATTACATAATATATAACATATAACATAATAATATAATAATATATATAATATAATATAATAATATAATATAATATATACTATAATATGCATAATATAATATACAAAAATATATAATATAATATAATAATATATAATATATTATATATATATTATATATATTGTGTGTGTGTGTGTGTGTGAAATATTAGATATTAGATGTCTATCACTTCTATAGAGAAGAGACATAGTGTGTAAGGGTGTGTATGCTAAGAGGAAGTATGGCGGTTGAAATGGAGCAATTGAGAGCGTATCTCCTTCATGTTATATTCACGTAGAATATGTGGTTTACTGTATGTATAATAATATATATTAGACATGCTCTGGTGGTGATGTATGCAATAAGCAGTATGCTCTATATATCATATAGATGAGATACAGGCTATATGTCATACATATGATGATGTCTTATGATATACAGAGATATATGTGAGAAATATAGAATATCCAATATGTCATATATAGACATGACAATCTCACATAAGTTCCATATGAAAGGGGTTGTGTGTGGCAGGGTTCTGCAGCACCCCCTACTGGGGGGAGGACACAAGTGCAGCAGGGCCCAATGTGCAAACTGCAGGATGTGAGGGAAAAGAGAAAGCATTAGTATATATTACATAGTATATATCATAGTATATATAGCATATACATAGTATATATCACACAGTATATGTCACATATATAGCATATGCATAGTATATGTCACATAGTATATGTCACACATATATCACATAGTATATATCACATATATCACATAGTATATATCACATATATAGTATATGCACAGTGCATATCACATAGTATATGTCACATATATCACATAGTATATATCACATATAAATAGCATATGCATAGCATATATCACATAGTATATGTCACATATATAGTGTGTGCATAGTATATATCACATAGTATATGTCACATATACATTACATAGTATATGTCACATAACATAGTATATGCCACATATATATCACATAGTATATATCACATATATAGTATATGCATAGTATATATCACACAGTATATGTCACATATATATCACATGGCATATATCACATATATAGTATATGCATTGTACATATCTCATAGTATATGTCACATATATATCACATAGTATATATCACATATATAGTATATGCATAGTATATATCTCATAGTATATGTCACATATATATCACATAGTATATATCACATATATAGCATTTGCATAGTATATATCACATAGTATCACTTCAGTTGTTACATCTATTAGTGTATGTGTGGGGGGGTTTGAAACATTTATCTACATTTACAGATAGTCTAGTTCTCTGTCAAAATGAGTTTATAACCCAACGTTCTAGAGAACATGGTGGCTATCTATGAATTTGAAGAAGTGCAGGGAGGAGCTGGGTGCTGTGGCTCACACCTGTAATCCCAGGAACTCAGAAGGCAGAGGCAGGAGGATTGCTCATTCAAAGCCAGAGGCAGCCTGGGCAACTGAGCAAGACTCTGTCTCAAAATCAAAAATCAGAAAGGATCTAGGGGTGCAACTGTGTGGTAGAGCACTTGCCTGGCGTGTGTGAGGCCCTGGGTACCACGCCTCCAGCACTGGGAAAAAATTGTACCGAGGCAATCAGAACCTCAGAAGGTGAGACTTTCTTATATGGTGGCTGTTGCTGAAGCTTCAGAATTGGTAGCAAACACCAAGCCAAGCTAGAGCAGTCTCAGAAGTTTCCCTCTTCATTCACATTCTCTCCCCAGCTTCTCCAGAGTCCACGCCAGGCACCAGGCCACTGCACCCACAGCTCCTTGGCCCAAGCCCAGCAGCCTCCCTAGGCAGGGATGGGTAGAACAGGCAGCCCGTGAGAAAGAACACTTTGCTACCAGGGACAGGGCTGGGATTTAGCTCAGTTGGTAGCATGCTGCGCTGCAGTGTCTGAGGTCCCGAGTTTGATTCCCAGCACTGCAAAAATGGGAGAAGGAGTTGGTAATCCACTCCCAAGGCAATCCTGAAACAGCCAGCCATTGAAAACACTATGAGGGTCGCTATGAGTTGGATACCGACTCAATGGCACCTAACAACAACAATAACCAGGGACAACTCTACCTAAATCATAACTCTAGGGCTTTCCAGCCAGAAATAGCTTAAAATAAAAATGGATGTGCAGGGGAATACCATCACCTCAGTTGTTAAGTCTATTCGTGCTCCCTCAAGTGTGGACCCCCTACACACAGTGGAAGAAACTCTGGAGTAGTAGTCACTTAACCTACTTTGAACCTTGGTTTCCCCTTGTAGAAATATTATATAGAAAGCCTATAATGTTGGGCAAATCACTCAAACTCTCTGGTCTATGATTGTTTCCTCTTGTCTGTCAACAGCAATAAATACTTCATACAAACTTTATAAATTTTTTAAAAGAATAATGTCTACAACTCCTGGTACAATATCCCACAAACAATAGGTATATTAATTGAAGAGTCCATTGAATTATTTTGGGTGTATTATCTTACCAAAATAACGCTTACCAAAGCCTTGCAAGATCCTAGATTCAGGGTTAAAAATGAACCAGGATCCCCAGCTCTTCAGGACCAAGACGTTCGATCTTATTGAACCTGAAGGTGATGTCAGAATGGGAGCTTCTCAGCTAAAGTCAATTGACTCAAACAGCTCAGACCCATGGGGCAAACCAGACCAAGATGGCTACCCAGGCTGATGGAGTTAATCTTTTTCACATAGTTCTGATGACTGTCATGCCCAGAAGTGTGGCCCCTTTGAGGTCACTGAAGGCTGCCTCATGTCCCTATGAGGGCTGTGTGTGAGGTCATTGTCTTTGCTGTTAATAGGGCTTAAGCAGCGGGAGGTATTCAGGTCAGACTCAGGCAGCTACACTTCCTCTGCTGTGGTCATTGTCACGAGGCGGTGTCTCATGCTCCTCTCAGCAAGAGCTAGGCCTGCCACCCTGGTGCTGGCCTGAAATATCCACCCAACCTTCAAACTGCCCAGTCGCCTCACTGCAAATTCTCAGTCCATCTTCCTATGGCTGGACCCTGTGCCCACTACTCAGGGATCCTTGGAGGCAGGTGGGTTTGCCTCACTTTGCAGGAGAGGAAAATGAAATTTGCAAATGACAAGGGTCGTCCCCAGGGACCCGTAGGCCATGGCGGCATAGGATGTGACTCAGTGCCCTGATTTCTTGCCAAGGGATCCCCAGAGCGGCTTTTGGATCCCTTGATGTAATCGAAGGCCAGAAATCCTCTGCAGTTCTCTCTTTGTTCCAACAAGTCAGAAAAATAATGAGTTCTCCCAAAATGTCGAGTTGGGATTTAGCTCAGTTGGTACAGCGCTGCGCTGCAGTCTCTGAGGCCCCGAGTTCAATTCCCAGCACCACAAAAATGGGAGAAGGGCCTGGCAATCCACTCCCAAGGCAATCCCGAAACAGCCATTGAAAACCCTATGAGGGTCGCTATGAGTCAGATACCGACTCGACAATACCTAACAACAACAACCCAAAATGTCATAACGCATGCCGGTGTTTTCTGGACATTTCACACTGAGTTCTTCCCCAACTTCTTCAGTAATCCAGTCTCTATTCCTGAATCCTTCTGCCCCCTGCCAGCACTTCTCCGATGAGTCCCTCCCCCTTTCCTCTTCCAGGACCTGGATTAGGAGCCTTCTTCCCCTGGAAGTCTCCCTCTGGCCTCCCAGTTGGAGCAGGTGCTCCATTGCAGAGGACCGACAGCCATCTGTATCCCTTACCAGATCGTGCCACTATCTCCATTGTGCAGCTAGCCTTACCCACCACACTGTGGTCTCCTGGAAGCCTGAGATCAGCTCTTATTCCTCGGGTGTCTTTACTGCCTAACAGGCATGCCAAGCACAGGATCATGAAAGTCATTCTGATGAACTCAAACTGTGTTCATCCACCTGTGGATATATTTGATGTGGAAGTCAAATGACATGAAATCATTAGAGGTACATAGGATAGCAGAACAGAAGAGAAACCCAGCTTGTTGGTCCAGTATTTCATGTCAGCTTGGCTTAGATGAACTCTAACATTTGCCCTCAATCAGGATCTACCATTGTGTGATTTTTAGCAAGGTATTTTAAGGGGGTGAGGGTGATGTCTCCTTGTTCTATAATATCATAGAATTGGGTTTCTCATCATTTCAATACAACCAACCACTTTGCCCTGTTTATTACTCTTTATTATTATTCTTTACCATTCTTTATTGTTATTCTTTATTATTGAGTAGTCAGAACATTATAAACAAAGGTCAGATGATTTATACCTCGTTGATGTTGGGTGCTGTCGAGTCAGATCTGACTCACAGCAACCCTATGTACATCAGAGTAAAACACTACCCAACAGTGTGCTCTGCACACTATCGCTTACTTTTGAGCCCAATGTGGCAGCCACTATGTTTTTCCTCATTTTGAATTGTGGCACATCAGCAAAAGGAGGTCCCAGGGACTTTACTCCATTCCCATCATTAAGTTTGACTCCATTTGGCGAGACAACTCTTCCTAGCCATTTCTTGAGTACCTTCCAGCCTGTGGGGCTCATTCTCTGGCACTATATTTGACAGTGCTTCTCTATTATCCATAGTGTTTTAAATGGCTAATTGTTTTGGGAGTGGGTTGCTGGATCTTTCTCTCTAGTCTGTGTTAGTGCTGAAGCCCAGTTGAAACCTGTCCACCATGGGTGGCCCTGCTGGTATCTGAGATACTGGTGGCACAGCTTTCAGTATCACAGCAACACAAAAGCCTCCACAGCATGATAAGCTGACAGACACATGGGAAAATCTGTACTTTAGTGACATTCAGGGTGCAGTGTAGTCTATAGTATATGCTTCTGAAATTACAAGACTTTTTCTTCATAATTTTAATATAAAATGCCATATGTATAAAAGGTTTATATATGTTATTTGAGAATTAGCTGGGCACTCTGACATATGCCTGCAATCCAAGCTACTCAGGAGGCTGAGGCAGGAGGATCACAAGTTCCAGGCCAGAGGCAGCCTGTGCAGTTTAAGGAGACCCTGTCTCAAAATAATAAATAAAAACATCATTGGGGGTGCAGTTCAGTGGTAGAGCACTTGCCAAGCATGGGTGAGGCCTTGGGTCCAACAACATCCTAGCACTGAAAAAAAAACAAAAAAAGATGAAGAAGAAGAAGAAGGGAGATGAGGAGGAGGAGGAGGAGGAAGAACAGTGCCACGAACATCCTGGTGTCAGAAATATTCAGCACAAAGCTTCAGAAATTAAGCCTGGGGATTATTTGCCTTGCCCCTCCTCATCGCCTCAGAGAGTGGGCGATGCATCCACTGTAAACACACATCCCTCACTTGCCTTCAGATTTTCCTACCTCCTGTACTTTTGTGCACGGTAAGTGCTTTTTTTCATTATACATTTTCTTCTATTGATTATGCTATCCGAATTATTGTGCAACTTTTTTCTTTCAGTACTGGGGGTTGAACCCAGGGCCTTGTGCGTGCGTGTTCTGCAAGTGCTGGACCCCTGAGCTGCACCCCCAGCCCATTTTTTTACTTTTTGAGACAGGGTCTCGCTAAGTTACGCAGACTGCCTCTGGTCTCAAACTTGGGATCTTCCTGCCTCCGCCTCCCGAGCCGCTGGGATTACAGACATGCGCCACCATGCCCGGCTTTTTGCAAACTCAACATAATATTTTTGATTATCACCCACTCAGGCAGCTGCTCAGCGGAGGTGATCTCTGTCTCACTGATGCCAGCTCTCCTACTTGGTGACTACAGCACACTGTATGGATGACACGCTCTCTCAGATGACCTGGGACTGGTCTTGTTCAAGCTTCCTTGGTACACACACAAGCGTTTCTAGGACAGGCTCCCATGTGAGGAATTGCCCAGGGTGCCTCTACCCTACAGTCCCCCAAATCCCTCTGGGGTGATTGTACTAAGGCACTCCCGGGGCACGCAGGTGGGCGTTGGCACTGACCCCCGCCTCCCAGGTGCAGGGTTTTGTGGGACTCGTCTGTTTCCATTCTGCTGGTTTCCCAGTGCATACCACCAGGGACAGTGTGCATGGGACAGGTGACAGGGGCAGTCAAGATGGTGCCCTTGCTTGGGGCCTGGGTCTGTCTCCACTCCCTTTCCTAGGTGGGAAGACAGGAACTTGCGCGGGGCAGGTAAGAGTTTGCGTGAGGCTCCCTCTCGTCCTAGCGGTGCCATCTTGGCAAATCCCACATCCTTCCTGAGCTGAGAACCTGGGAAATGAGAGCCACGGGCCTGCTCTCTGAGGTCACTGTGAGGAGTGACCGAGACACCGTGAGAAGCACACAGAAGCAGCTGCTCAGAGGTTGTAGCCATCAGCTCTGGTTTTCCCAATATTTTCTGTCCCTCGACTTCCACCCCATCCTCCTAACTCGAGACCTTCCTTCCTGACAGAAGGCGCCCCATGTCCAGGACACAGGCTGTGATGCTTCAACCCCTCCCCACTGACGCTGGAAATGCCATCACGTGGAGCCCCGCCAGCTCCGCCCCAGGCTGAGGGTGGCTCAGAGCCAGCCCCGCTTGGCAGGGGACGGTCCAGCGGCAGCCAGGCTCTCCCCTGGCTCTCAGGTCCCAGCGGGAGGGAAACGGTGGGAAGCCAAGAGGAGAAGGCGAGGCGATGGGGCCGCAGCTGGCCTCACCCACTGCAGGAGGGGTCACCACACATGATCAGCAGGGAGCAGATGGCACTGGGCTGAGGTCAGGCAGCACGGACAGCAGGACAGGTCTTTAAGACCTTGAATATCAAACTAGGGGAAGGTGGAAGTGGACGGGGGTTAAATATTGTATCCAGACAGTTGTTGTTGTTGTTGTTGTTGCTGTTGTTGTTGTTGTTTGGTGCCGTCGAGTCGGTATCCGACTCATAGCGACCCTCATAGGGTTTTCAATGGCTGATTGCTTCGGGATTGGCTTGGGAGTGGATTGCCTTGTCCTTCTCCCATTTTTGCAGTGCTGGGAATCGAACTCAAGACCTCAGAGACTGCAGAGCAGCGCTCTACCAACTGAGCTAAATCCCAGCCCCGTCAAGATAGTAGGGGACACCAAATCCATCAAGGGTCCAACCTGAGAATCCTACTCCACCAGAAGTGGCCAGAGACAGCAGGCTGACAGGGATCAGGCTGAGCATCAGTCTGGAAATAGTCTCCGAATCCCATCCATGGGTCCAGGACCTTCTCAGGGCCTGGGAACACAGACAGCTTCAGCACCCACCTCCTGGCACACAGAATCTAGCAGTGAAATCAAACGCTAAGTATACAATGGGCAAGCAATAGAGTATGCGTTCAAAGGCATGTGCAGTGACAGAAAGAGACGTAGAGATCTCTGGGGGGATGCATAGGAGACCTGTGTGAGCTCCAGAAGGCCTTGGAATGAGCAGGAAGAAGCCAGGTGTGGTGGAACATTCCAGGAAGTAGCCACTCATCAGCAGGTTTGGTTGTTGTTGTTGTTAGGTGCTGTAGAGTCGTGTCCGATTCATAGCGATCTTCATAGGGTTTTCAATGGCTGACTGTTTCGGGATTGCCTCGGGAGTGGATTGCCAGGTCCTTCTACCATTTTGGCGGTGCTGAGAATTGAACTCGGGACCTCAGAGACTGCAGCGCAGCGCTCTATCAACTGAGCTAAATCCCAGCCTGCAGGCCTGGTAGAGGAAATGAAAACCCTCCACTGTGGCAGGACAGAAGATGGCAGAGGGAAGCACAGGGCTCCCAGGGCCAAGAGGTGGTGGAGGTCGCTCTGAGCCTCCAGGCAGGTCAGAACATCTTGGACATCCTAGAGGAACAGAAAGCCAAGGGTGGGCTGGAAGCAGTGAAGTCTCATCGTGTGGCTTGTGTGTAGAGAGTCCCTCAGAAATCTCATCAGGTGGCTTATATATGTAAGAGAATCTTTCATCCGATGTGTGTAGGACAGGCCACAGCAATGCTATTTGCTTTGGCATGGGATGGCGCTCAGATGCCTTTGTTTTCCATCTGAAACCATCCAGCACAATCTAAGATCAGAAGAGCAACTACACCTAGCAGGTATGAGCCTTTAAATCGTAGAATCTTGGCAAATGCAATTTATATGTTTTTCGATAATATGGGAGACCATTTCAATTGTACTACTCATAACAGGTGGGGATGGAGTTTGGCTCAGTTGGTAGCGCACTTGCTCAGTGTTCTCTGAGGCCCTGGGTTCAGTCCCCAGCACCTCAAAACAGGAGAAGAACCCGGCAGCCCACTCCTGAAACAATCCCAAAACAATCAGCCATTGAAAAATCCTACGAATAGCAGAGAAGTTCTGACATAGGAATATGGACATCAGGCAGAATCCAAGCAATGCTGCAGGCAGATCACAGAGTAAAGAAGCTCAGCTGATAAACCTGCCCAAGCACCCATTGTATGGTCCAAGTTCTTCACAGTCTGCTTCAAATATGTTCAATTGAATAAAGGTCGACAGCATCAACCTCCCTTCCCCCAACCCCCATTGCTACATAGCAGTGAGTGAGTGGCGGGAGAGCAATATGATCCATGGAAGCTTCATCTGTATTTATAGTTACTCCTTGAGGCTCGCATTACTGCCTCCAGCCAGATCAGCAACAATATTAGATTGCCTTCCACAAAACCGGCCTTTGGTGCCAAAAAGATTGGGGATTGCTGATTTAATGTAAAAGTATAAAAACATTTAGAAAATATAAGTTAAAAGAACAGGTTATGCTAAGAAAAAATAATAAAAAATAGAGACAGAGTTCATACCAAATTAAAAAATACAGGATTATAGACCTGAGAAAAAATGGACAAAAGGGTTAGAAGACAAATTTGAGTAAAATAACTAGAAAAGGGAAAGAGCAATAGTGTCCAATAAGGTGATTGTTGTTGGGTGCAATCGAGTTGGTCTCCAACTCATAGTGACCCTCTGTACAACAGGGGAAACACTATTGTCAGTGCTTCTCTGCTGTTCATAGGGTTTTCAATGGCAGATTGATTTTTGGGAGGGGGTTGCCTGGTCCTTCTCCCAAGCCTACAGGTTCTGGTGTTCCCAGGCGGTCTCCCATCCAGGTACTAACCAGGCCCAACCCTGCTTAGCTTCCGAGATCTGACGGGATCGGATGCCACAGGGCTACAGCTGCGGGCCCAATGAGGTGAAGAATAGTAAAAAAAAGGAAATCAGAACACAAATCCCAGAGGTAGAACCCTGGGAAAATAAAGAGCTGCAAAAGTCCAGCTCAAAGAGTGCAGAGTGCAGGAGATCATAATGAAGTTATGCAGAATGGCTCCTCAGAACCCAACGATGTGAGTTTTCAGTTGGAAGGGCTCCTCGATCCCCAATTCAAAGCATGAGATGGGAGGCACACGGTGGAAGACCATAGAACTTATCATGACTCTTCCTTCCTCCTCACTTTCGTCGCAGGGCTTCGGGAATGGAAAGTCTTCTTGGCTTTTTTGACTTTGGGCTTGGCCTCATGACTTATACTGGGCACTGTTATAAAACTGGATTTAACTAATGTATCCCACATCTGATCTGTTGTGTTGAGGGTCCTTGCGTTGGGAGACTTGACTTCACACACTCCTATCTTGTGCCTTGAAGATATCATGCTGCAGGTAGTTGATGTTTCTTCAGCCTGGGTCCCCAAATGAGAAATGCAATGCCTGAATTTCATCTTAAATATGTACCATGGGTGATTGACCTGCAGACCAAATGACAGAGAAAGCCACTGAGGATTTGAAGTCATTTGTTACGCAGCACTGAGACAATGATGGTCTAATACACCCACTGAGAGGCGTTACTATGAAATTTAGAAGGCTAGAGATAAAGAAAAACTCCTCAAAGGGTTCACAGAAAAAAAAAGTAGTTTCCACTGGGCATGGTTGTGCACACCTACAATCCCAGGACTCCTGAGGCTGAGGAAAGAGGATAGCTAGTTTAAGGCCAGCCCCTGTCTCAAAATAAAATCTTAAAAAATGAGGGCTAAGGAAGTAGCTCAGTGGTAGAGCACTTGTCCCGTACGTGCAAGGCTTCGGGTTCAATCCTCAGCACTCCTAGTGAAAGGAGATTACATACAGGAATAAAAAGTCCAGAGGACTTCGGATTTCTCCAAAGGAATGTGGAAACTACCCTAAAAATAATGAGTAAATCCTTCAGATTTCTAAAGAAACAGTATTTCCATTCTCGATTTTGTATAATCAAAGATATTTTCTGACATGCGGAGTTTCCAAAAATTTACTTCTCTGGGGGAAGGGTGAAGGGAGATGCCAAGACCACAACTGTTCAAGGACACAATCAGGGGAGCTGGGCACCTGGAAAGGCACACATGTGGAGGCTCATTGCACCATGTCACACCTAGAACACTTAGAAAATATCCCCAACAAAATGAAGAGTGTGGCCAAGAAAGAAGACATAAGAATCAGAAAACAGGACTGTGATGCCGGAGAAGGGGACTCCCAAAGATGACTGTGCAGGGAACTCCCAAGAGGAGATGGGGGACAGAGGCAGAGGGCTGGGGGAGAGGGAGAGAGAGAGAGAGAAGTGGGAGAGAGAGGGAGGAGAGGGAGACAGAGAGGTCGTCCAGAACACGGGCCTCCAAGGAAGGTATGAAAGCTGAGCATGAGTCAAGGCAATATCCCTTGAAGAAAAATGGCAGAAAGAGGAAGCTATGGAAACAGGGAGCTGGGATTTAGCTCAGCTGGAAGAGCGCTGCTCTGCAGTCTTGGAGGTCCCGAGTTCGATTCCCAGCACCACAAAAATGGGAGAAGGACTTGGCAATCCACTCCTAAGGCGATCCCGAGACAATCAGCCATTGAAAACCCTATGAGGATCTCTATGAGTCGGATAGGACTCCACGGCACCTCCAACAACAACAACATGGAAACAGGAGCCAAGGTGCAATAGTCTGAAGAAACAAGGCAACTGTGACGTTCAGGAAAAACATATGGGACATGTTGCATGATCCTATGCAATAGTCATGCGTGTATAATGTTTGCATAGTATAATCACACCACGGACTGCGATTTTACAAAAGTTTTCAAAATTACTATTTGGAAAGACTAGGGAAAGAAAATGAGTGCATGGTAACATCGGAAAATTAACTCCTCATCTGTCATAATATAAGTTATATCTCAGACTGATTAATCAAAAGATAGCAGGCATATAAATATATCTTTTAACCTGGAAAAGCAAAACAACAAATGGTGAAAATGGATGCCTTTGAACTTGGGGACAGGTAGAACAAGGGTGGGGACACAAAGAGGAACTGGATTTTATCGTAAAACTAGAACGATATTTAGCAGATCATTTTTTAATTATCAAAGTAAAAAGAAATCAAAGTTCTCAGCTCCATAATTCAAAGGTACACGTGACATCATGTAATGAAATAATATTCAGCCAAGAAATGTCACGCTGTGGGTGCTGGGTCGCTTGTTTTTGTTTATTCACTGTCTCAAAGCTAAGTAAATAGTGGGTTTGGTCCTAGAATGTGGCCCTCAGTTTCTCCAGCACAGGTGAGGTGTTGCCTGTTTGTTCCAGCTTAGACTTGGTTGGAATAGAAAATTGGAGTCTGGTATACTCAGGGTTGGTTGGGGAAGGGTTAACACGGGACACAATGTCATGATTTCCACCTATGGACTGAGCCATTCAGCTTCCTGGGGCCTCAGAAATTCCCACTAATCCCAAACAGCTGCCTTCCAAATGTGCCATGAGTTCTTTATTAATCTCTGGTGCAGCAACGAGTTATTTAGCACCTGCTACTTTTCAGGCACTCTCCTACAAATGGGGAATTGCAAAATGAGAAGCGATGCCATTGCAGAGACAAGAGCTTTTTGTGAGAATGAGTCTGTGTGAGAATGGGGGAGGCGGTCTCAGCACTGGTAGCACACAATTAACAAAATGACTTTACAATTTCACCTGATTTTCACAAAAGAAAACACAAAAAGCCTGCCTTGTGTGTATTTGCTACCTTCCCGGCAGAGGAGGGCACTGATCTGAGGAAGACTCAGTGCATAGAGCTCACCCAGCATGGGTCTGAGGGTTCCGGAGTTGTCAAGACACACACTGCCTTTGAAAATCACTCAGCGCCTGGGCTGGGATTTAGCTCAGTTGGTAGAGCGCTGCGCTGCAGTCTCTGAGGTCCCGAGTTTAATTCCCAACACCGCAAAAATGGGAGAAGGACGTGGCAACCCACCCCCAAGGCAATCCCGAAACAGTCAGCCATTGAAAACCCTATGAGGGTCGCTATGAGTCAGATACCGACTGGACGGCACCTAACAACAACAACAACAACAGCGCCGGGCGCAGTGGCGCATGCCTGTAATCCCAGCAGCACAGCAGGCAGAGGCAGGAGGATCGCAAGTTCGAGACCAGAGGCAGTCTGGCTAATTTAGCAAGACCCTGTCTCAAAAAGTAAAAAAATGGGCTGGGGCTGCAGCTCAGTGGTCCAGCAGTTGCAGAGCACACAAGTGTGAGGCCCTGCTTCCAATACCCAGTACCGCAAAGAAAAAAGAAAGAAAGAAAATGACTCAGCCATGCTCTCACTAAGCAGATGAGAAACCTATGGCACGGTGGGTGTGCCCACGCAAGGCACTCCTCCAAGGCCAGCGCTTGAGTGACTGCCATGCCTCTATTCCTATCAGCTGTGCCCAAGGATGTCCTCAGTGCCTTCCCAACATGAACCATGAGTGATCAGGCGGCGCCTGGCTTCTCCTGCAGTCTCTCTCTAAGGTAAGAGATGATAGCAGTGTCTGTTTTCAAGCCTCCCCCTTCTTTCCAAAAGAACTTATGACTCAGTGGGCAAATCTGTAGTGCAGGCTGGTGACAGGTTGTCGTGATTGGGGCATGGCCAGATGCGTCCTTTGGATATTCTCAGAAAGCTGCAAGAGGAGGTCCATTGAACTGAGGGGCTCTCTGTGCCCGGCCACCGTGAGACTTGCTGGATGCAGAGATGAATTCAACTCTGCCTTGTCTTTTCCTCCAGGAAACTGATCTACAGTGAGTTGTTGTTGTTAGGTGCCGTCCAGTCGGTATCCGACTCATAGCGACCCTCATAGGGTTTTCAATGGCTGACTGTTTTGGGATTGCCTTGGGAGTGGATTGCCAGGTCCTTCTCCCATTTGTGCGGTGCTGGGAATTGAACTCGGGACCTCAGAGACTGCAGCGCAGCGCTCTACCAACTGAGCCAAATCCTGATTGCAATATAGCATGATGGGAGCTGGGCTGAAGACACACACAGGCGCACATGTGCATAAAGAGAGACAGCGAGAAGATGGTGGGGATTGGTAGGTGGCGTTGAGTTGTGTCTGGTTCATAGTGACCCTCATAGAGTTTTCAGTGGCTGATTGCTTCAGGATTGCCTTGTCCTTCTCCCATTTTTGTGGTGCTGGGAATTGAAATCGGGACCTCAGAGACTGCAGCGCAGCGCTCTACCAACTGAGCTACATCCCAGCCCAGGAAGAAGATGTTGTTGTTGTTGTTAGGTGCCAGTGAGTCCGTGTCCAACTCATCACGACCCTACGTACAACAGGCGAAAGTATGGTCATTGCTTCTCTGCTATTCATAGGGTTTCCAATGGAGGATTGTTTTTTGGGAGTGGGTTGCCGGGTCTTTCTCCCAAGCCTACAGCACCTGGTGTTCCCAGGCGGTCTCCCATCCAAGTATTAACCAGGACCCTGCTTAGCTTCCGAGATCTGACGGGATTGGACGCCACAGTGGAAAAAAAGAATGCTCCTCTTATGCTGTCATTCCCTATGTGCTCGAAGGCTGTTGCCGGAGATTTTCACATTCATTCTCAGTGTCTGCCATTTCTAAGTCCACATGCTTCACTTCACCTTCATAGCACTGGCCACCAATTATACTCATATGGTTATTTGCGTTTGTTTATTGAATGCCTTCTTTTATACTAAACAGAAAGCTACACAAGGGTAAGAATTGTGCCTGTGTGTGTAACATAAAGATGGGCTGAATGAGCGGCGCTCAAGGAATATTTGCTGAATGAATGAATGAATGAATAAGAGTAACTGATCTGTTTGTTCTTTCTTGTGAAAAAGGACCTTTTCAAGCCTCCGGATTTCCAATCTAATTATTTGGGCTGTGAATTAAATATTTCGATCACATTGAATTACTTTGTTCAAGGACAATCATGGTGATTAATGAGGCTACGAGTGCCACAAGCATCAGAACTTCATTTGCGATTAGTTAAAAGTCTACCTTGTTCTCTGAGAGCTGGCGGCCATTGCATGCATAGCTGGAGGTCCGTCTGCCTGCTCTGCTCCTCGCTGCTCTAATCATCTACCCAATTCTCCAGACTGGTGCAGTGGTGGACAGATGTAGCTTCCCCAGATCCCAGAGGAGCAGCTGACCCTGAAGCTGCCCCACTCCCCGGCACCAAACTTCAGCCACAGACGAGCAGATGGCACGAAACGGGCCATCGCCAGTTTTCACAAAATGACAGCAGAGTAAAGCAGTGGGTCAGCCCCATCAGACCCCACCCGTCACATCACCGAGGTTGCTGTCACGTGGCCAGCAGGAACACAAGGTGGCTCTGGGATCCCGCTGGGCATTTCTGGAACATCCTCCCCTGCCACGCCTCTGAGCCTACGCTGAACCACTGGTGGGTCGTGGCGGAGACGGGTGAAGAAATGCGCTCAGTGGACGACTCTACGCTGCCCCCATGCTCCCACCCACGGACGATCTCGGACTTCCCCAGTGGGTACTGCCCATCTATTTGGAGCCCTGGCCTTGCCGTAGTGGGTGTGATGAAATAAAAGTTCTAGTCATGTCAAGTCTGCAGCGGTAGCCCTATGGCATCCGATCCTGTCAGATCTCGGAAGCTAAGCAGGGCTGGGCCTGGTTAGTACTTGGATGGGAGACCGCCTGGGAAAGCCAGGTGCTGCAGGCTTGGGAGAAGGACCTGGCAACCCCCTCCCAAAAATCAATCTGCCATTGAAAACCCTATGAACAGCAGAGAAGCACTGACAATAGTGTTTCCCCTGTTGTACAGAGGGTCGCTATGAGTTGGATACCGAATCGACGGCACCTAACAACAACAACAACAACAAGTCATGTCAAAAGCTGAGCAGAGTCTGGCATTCCCCAAGAGCGCTGCCTGCAGAGGCTGAGTGTCCATGGCTCTGTGGCCTGGCACTGCCTGGCCCCCAGCCTCATTCCTGTGATCCACAGCCCTCCACACCTCGGGACCTTCCTGACTCCATCTCTTCTCACCTTCACCTGCCTCCCTGACCATCATCCCCAGCACATCTTTCAAATGAGGAAATTGAATCTCTGAGTCATTAAATAAATGCTCTAGGCCAGGCATGGTGGCTCATGCCACTAATTCCAGCGACTTGGGAGTCAGAGACAGGATTGCAAGGTCAAGGCCAGAGGCAGCCTGCACAACTTAGTGAGACCCTGTCTCAAAACAAAAAGTAAAACATGGGCTGGGGCTGCAGCTCAGTGGTGGAGCACTTGCAAAGCACTCATAAGGCCTTGGGTCAACTCCAAGTACTGCAAAATAAAAATAATAAAATAATAAATATTCTGGGGTCACATACATATTTAGTGGGAGAATCAGAATTCCAATGAAGTATTGCATAATTCCCAATCCTATGTTTTTAATTGTTTTATTTTCCACTAAGACTATGTAGGATACAACTAATTGCACATCAGTCTTTCAAATTTTAGTAGTCCTAAAGTTGGCTACTGGGAGAAGGACCTGGCAATCCACTCCCAAGGCAATCCCGAAATAGTCTGCCATTGAAAACCCTATGAGAGTCGCTATGAGTCGGATACTGACTCGATGGCACCTAACAACAACAACAAAGATGACTAGGCCTGCAGCCATAGCCATGTGGCATCTGATCCTGTCAGATCTCAGAAGGTAAGTAGGATCGGGCCTAGTTAGTATTTGGGTGGGAGACTACCTGGGAACACCAGGTGCTGTAGGCTTGGGAGAAGGACCCGGCAACCCATTCCCCAAAATCTATCCATCATTGAACACCCTATGAACAACAGAGAAGCACTGACAATAGTGTTTTGCCTGTTATACGCAGGTTGCTATGAGTCAGACACCAACTCGACAGCACCTAACAACAACAACAACAAAGAGGACTATGCCTGCAACCACTGTGGCATCTGAGCTCATCAGATCTCAGAAGCTTAGCAGGGTTGGACCTGATTAGTACTTGGATGGGAGACAGCATGGGAACACCAGGTGCTGTAGGCTTAGAAGAAGGACTCACCCTCCCACTCCCAAAAAACAATCCAGCACTGAAAACCTTATGAATAGCAGAGAAACACTAACAATATTGTTTCACCTGTTGTATGAAGGGTGGCTATGAGTTATACACTGACTCAAAGGTACCTAAAAACAGCAACAACAAAAAATGATGAAGACACCATCTCACTATTATCATCCATTGGATTTTTGTCCTTCTACATTAGTTTATAAAATTCAGGGTAAACAATGATAAAAAACGTGATTCACAAAATCCTCCCTCGCAGCCATTCTGCCAAGCTGTAATGTAATTACGGTGCTTAGAGGCGAAACCTGGAAGCAGATTCTAGCCCATTCTGCACACTATAAAACTGAGCACTGAAGTGTGTGAAAGTTGAGACTTTCAGCTCAGTGAGACAAACCTTGAGATCAAGGAGGAAGTGTTAATGGGAAAATCAGGTGTACATATCTCAGCTTCAGAGCCTGATAGGTAGGTCAACTCTCCAAGGTTGTAGTATGCCTTGGTGCTAGGCCTCTATTTGCATAGTCTTTATTTTCTTTAAGATTTACTTTTACTCAGGAAAAAGAGTCATTATTACCTAGCAACCCCTACTCTACCAAAGCAAAACATGTTATTTCTACTGGTTCATTTCAAAGGCTACTACAAAAATTATCACCATTATTAATTTTAATTTTTTAAAAATTGCACAAGGCTTAAAAATCTACAATTCTCTTTTTGGTATAATACTGTAGACTAACGTATTTCACAGGATTAAGCACTCCAGTTTAAACCATGAAACAACCTTTGTCAATTTACTACTCCCTATGAACAAAACGATCCCACAGCATATGAATTTGCTGATCATGGTAGTTCATGCCTGTAACCCCAGCACTCAGCAGGCTGAGGCAGGAGGATTCTGAGGTTGAGGCTAGCCTAGGATTCATAGCAAGAACTTGTCTCAGGAAAATAACCCATAGGGTATAGCTCAATGATAGCATGCTTGCTTAGCATGCATAAAGCCCTGCGTTCAAACCATAGCACTGAAAATTTAATTAATTAAAATAAAAAAGGTAAATTCATCTCAGCCATGGAAAACAACCTCACCTTTGGCCACCTTTTCAGGCAGAAATGTTTCCAGGGAAGCAGCCCAAGATTTTAGGATGAGTTTGCCATGTCATCTAGATATGTAGATATGTAGATATGTTCTATTGGGCTCATATAATTAAGAAAGTTCTAAGCCTTTATTTTCATTAACATTATTCTTCTAGTAATGCCTAAGGTTTATTATGTGTATTCTCAATCTCATTGCATCCAACACTTCCCTAAATGTGCTTTCCATATTTCCATCTTTGTACCTTTCCCTTCTATTTTTGGTTATTTTCCTTAGGTTTATCTTCCATCTCACTAAGTTTTTCTTCAGCTATGTTTACTATTTATTTCATTCTTTGAATATTTTAATTTTCAATTGCTAAAATTTCTCTTTATCTGATTTTCAAATCCTCGTTTTTATAATAGGCTCATTCCCTTTTACAACTTCTTCTTGCTTTATATATCCTTTTAACTTTTCAAATATTTAAGGTCATTTAAAAAATCAGATCACTATTATTTATAGTTCATCAGATGAAAAGTCTATCTTTTGTTATTCTATAGTTTTTTAAATCATAAATCCAGGTTCAGTAGGAATTCTCTGCCAATGGAATCTGCATATGCTTGAGGCTTTTGACACAGCAAAATGCAGAAATGCAGTGTTTGCTTCTGCTATGCTTCTCTGGGGTTTACTGATTGCAGACATGTTATTAGCTGTTCAGCTGCTTCCCATTTCACTTAGTAGCACAAGTTTAAGACCTATGTGCTGATAAGCCCTATGTGGAGTGTTTCATTGGATGTCTATAGCCATACTATCCTGGCATCTCATCTCATCTGGTCTTGGAAGATAAGCAGGGTCAGGCCTGGTTAGTCCTTGGATGAGAGACCATCTGGAAATACCATATGCTGTAGGCTTGGGAGAAGGACCCAGTAGCCTACTCTCAAAACATTCAGTCATTGAAAACCCTAAGAATAGGAGAGAATCACTGGCATAGTGTTGGGAATGGCACAGAGTCAGGTCAGGTTTCATCTTGCTATACATAGGGTCACTATGAATCAGACCCAACTCGACAGCACCTAACAAGAACAACACCAAAATCATTGGATGGCTAAGGGCCTGGGAAGAGTGTAAAGTCAGGGATGGATCTTCACATCCCATTGCACTTAAAGTGATAGTATCTTCTTGGGAGCTTTATGAAGAGTCTGATCCTAGCTCTCCATCATAACCAAGGTTTTCTCAACTCTCTATCTTGGCACAGACATTAATACTCTAGTAAGCCTCATGTGTGTCTTGGTAACCCTGTCATAAAGTACAGCTGTCCACTGTCTGTGGGTTCTACTAAGAAGTGATGGCATCTAGTTCTCTTTCTCTTGAATCCAGCTGGCTCTATGATTTGAATTGCCCAAAAGAGTGTTGGACATGACAGGGTACAGTTCCCATATCCCCTTGAAGAGTCCTAGGGGCCTCTATCTGTGGTCTCCTGGAAACACCATGCAAGATGAGGGTCCCTGCTGATCTCCCAGAAGAGTACAGCCATGCGTGTGAATTCAGAGATGCTGGGTGAGGCAGAAAACCACTCAGCTGAGCCCAGTGAAACATGGAATTATGATAAATAGTAAGTTATTACTTTCAGTGGCCAAGTTTTAGAATAGCTTGTTATACTTGATAGGTAGCAGAGACACCTATGGGCCCCAGGGCTTAAACTCCTCCTCACCCTGTGCTCCAAACCCTCACCACTTTTTCTTCTTCTCTACCTGTTTGGGAAGCTGCTTTGTGGTGTGTTATTCACTTCAATTTCTGTGTAAGTAGAGTGTGCACATACCACCAGGCCAGCTGGTGTATGGTGTTCACGTTTGCTCAATTCTCAATTGGAAGAAGTCCGAACACTCATTACACTTAGAAGACAATTTAAACACGATGCCTTGGCTCACAAATCTCTCCAGGGGTGACTCTGGCCTGGTTATTGAACCTCACGACCTACCACGGTACCCTCACCTCGTAAACTATTTTTGCATCTCCACCAGACTATGTCTGTTTTGGGTATGGAGCCATGCTGCACCCTGGCCCCTGCTAAAATGACATCATCCCAGCAAATAACTCCTGGGACCCTGTTCTTCCCTCAGCTTAATTGCCATTTTCTTAATTTGGCTTGTGTGAGGTGCATGCCTCCTGGTCCAGCCAGGATGTTCAGATGGGTGGCGGCACCACACACACAGATACTAAACACAATTCACTCGGGACCCTCGGGTGAGGGGCGCAGACTCCTGCAGCCCTCTGGTCACAAGAGGACACGGGAGAAAGGACAAGCCTTGGGAGCTTTTGCCTTCCAGGGACAAACACCCATGTTGGTGGTCTCTGTGGTCACAAGGAGAGAGTTCTTACTTCGTCAGTGATCAGACGGGGTGCAAGTTCTTTCCTTGTTCATGATCATGCGGGAGAGCGTTCTTTCCTCACCGAAGGTTTGGGCCAGAGAGTGGAGAGAGCTGTTTCCTCGTCGGTGGTGCGATCGAAAAAAGGGTCAAGCTGCCGCAGTGTAGCTCCTTATATAGCTCACCCACGGAATGGCCTGAACCAATCAGCTTTGAGACCAATTGTCCAATCAGGTTCAGGGGATTTGTGAAGGGTTTTGTACAAATGTCCAACCAAGTTACATTCATTTTCCCTAGATTTCTAATTTACAAACAGATCTTCAAAAGCTGTTTTCCCAGTTTGGGGTTTTTGCCAATTTCCTCCCAATTTCTCCCTACAGACTTGACCAATGCTTCTTATTTAATAGGTCCCTGTTTTTATTGTCTTTCTCAGGGAACTACTACATTCCTTGATGAGATTTTGCATTTTTAGTTATTTCTTTGATTCTTACTACCTTCCTCATTACACTACCATCTCCTAGGCAGCAAGGATTTTGGTGACAATTCTCTCTCCAGTGCCCAACAGGTGGAGAGTAGAGGCTCCATAAAGAGTTGCCTTGTGAACTGAAAGCACATAACAATTAACTACAATTCAAGGCAGAGGGACATTTGTGTGAGAGAGATCATAAATAATACTTGATGGTGCTCCTAGGAAGCTGGTAGGCAGTGGTCCTGAAGGGTTAGGGGAGAAAGCACACTTCAGTTTGGACTTTGACTAAAACAAAGCGCGTAAATGGTGGAGAATGGTGTGGAAGAGCACTGGTGGCATGAAGAATATGGCATCCTGTGGACCTCTGCCTTGCCTGGACTGCCAGGGGGAACAGAGGGATGTGACTGCAAAAATGTTAGTACGGAGTGGGAGATGATGCCAGAACCAGGGATTTGGGCTAGAGAACCAAAGGTCTAGTCCAAGTGCAGTGTTCCTTCCCAATACCTGTTTTGCACGGCTCCCAAAGGAGAAATCCAGCCACATGCCCCTCCCCCAAGTACATGATTACACAGAGTCCTACATGGCATTTCCATCGCCGTGCATAGGAGTTGGTGGCATCTGAGCAGAGCGCAGATGTGCTGTGCTTGATGCAAATAAATTCACACAGAGAAACACGCACGATATAGACTTCCACCTGAATCCCATTTTCCACAGGGCATGGGCTGGAGTTTTTATAGAGTGAGTAGGGGAGGAGGCAACAAAGGGTGCGTAAACAATTCCTCACAGAAATAACCGAGCCAGGAGCTGGCAGTGGGAGTCGCGCACATTATCTGATTAGGCTCTGCCTGGCCTGGGAGCTGCCCACTGGGCCAAGTCCATCCGGTACCCATGCTGCACATCTGATATCTGCCTGCACTTAAGGTATCGACACAGAGCCAGCTGTCTTCAGAGCCAGGCATTGCAGGATGTGGTAGAACCTAGTGGTCCCCAGTGTTCTGCTGGTGCCAGCGATCCAAGCTTGCTGCCAGGGGAGGGGTTCATACAAATGTTTAGCTGCCAGTGTGACGCTTGGGGAAAGCCTGAATGGTGCCTAGGAATTCCAGCCGCCCAGCATGGTGAGTCCTTGTACATCGGTCTGTCTTTCACATACAAGATTTTAGAAGTATTTCACTTAAACCGTTCTTCCACAATGTGAGTACTTTTACAAAAAAATCAGTTTTTGGAAAATAATTTGGGGTTCCTTCTTTCTTTATCCCTGGCAGTCTGTTTTCTAGTTTTTGTTTTAAAAGAAATGCTTGCCATCTGTCAAAGACTGTTTCAGATATTCAAAAAGTTTCAAAACTAAATGCTGTGAAAACCAACGTGTCCTATGCCAAGATAAATAAAACTTTGCAGATCAAGTTGAAAGTTGTTGTTTAAAACAAATAAAATACTGCATACTTGTTCTTTATTTGTCTTTCCTTGGATTTTCTTCTATCATTTATTTGGGGCACAGGACTGAGTTAATTATTGCATCCCTACTATCTAACACGGGGGCTGGGATTTGGCTCAGTTCGTAGAGCGCTATGCAGCAGTCTCTGAGGTCCTGAGTTCAATTCCCAGCACCGCAAAAATGGGAGAAGGGCCTGGCAATACACTCCCAAGGCAATCCCGAAACAGTCAGCCATTGAAAACCCTATGAGGGTTGCTATGAGTCGGATACTGACTTGACAGCATCTAACAACAACAACAACAACTATCTAACACAATGCCTGATAGTCAAAGTTCAGTTGATAGCTATAGAATGAATGAATATCATAACACCATGCAGAATCCACATACTCCCAAAAAGAGTATGCAAATGAAACTGAAATATGAGTACCCTTTTCTTCTCGGTTCTAAATTTTTATTTATTTATTTATTTATTTATTTTGTTCAGTACCTGGGGTTGAACCCAGGGCCTCGCGCTCACATGCTCTGCAGGTGCTGGACCATTGAGCTGCACACCCAGCCCATTTTTTACTTTTTTGAGACAGGGTCTCACTAAGTTACGCAGACTGCCTCTGGTCTTGAACTTGCGATCCTCCTGCCTCCGCCTCCCAAGCCGCTGGGATTACAGGTGTACGCCACCTTGCCCAGCTGATTCTAAAAATTCTTAAGACAAGATTTAAGTACCCTTCAGCCATGAGAGTAAAGAGAAGGAAAAACACAAATTTTGCTAGAATCAGTAGACCTGGTCTTTGTGCTCAATCTTCCATGAATTCTGGGAACCTAATGCTTTTAGCCTTCAGTAACATATACATCTGGGAGACTGGAGGTATTCTCCAAGGTCCCTTCCACACATCACAATAAGTCATTTTAAATACCAGGTCTCATTTAATTGATACAACTAGAAATCTCTCTTCCACCCAAGCACATTCGCTAATATCTGCTAGGTAGAAAACAGCTGGTAAAAAGACCTTCCATTACGAATTTTATCATCATCTACTTTATTCTCCTGTTGTTGTTGTTGGTAGGTGCCATTAAGTCATGTCCGACTCATAGCGACCCTCATAGGGTTTTCAATGGCTGACTGTTTTAGGATTGCCTCGGGAGTGGATTGCCACATCCTTCTTCCATTTTTGAGGTGCTGGGAATCGAACTTGGGACCTCAGAGACTGCAGAGCGGTGCTCTACCAACTGAGCTAAATCCCAGCCCACTTTATTCTCTTGCTGAACGTTAATAACACTACAGGTGCAGGTGAAGTTATTGGGCATAAACATGCAAGCGGATTCACAAAAGTTGCTGTGACAGCGTGTCTGCACATGCAGTGGACACAGCTCGGGAGTGACCGGACCAAGTCCGGTGGGACGCTGACCAAATTCACAGCAGTGTGACAGTTCTTGCACTGAAGGTAGAAGCCCTAGAAGAGGTGCAAATGGCCGTCTCCGATCACTTTTCACACATCCACAAGAAGGAACTTCTGGGTCACGCAGTGCATTCCCTGGCCTCCAGGCGTGATTTCAGAGGATTATTACTTTTCTGCTTAAGCATTTACAGGATTCTCACGTTCACCCTAACGCATTTAATCGTTACTTTACGGAAAATAATATGCCTCCTAGGGGTTAACATACTAGAGGAAAAAATGCTTAAGTCCTCAGATTTCAGACTTTTTTAATGGCTGGAAAGATGAAAGGGGAAAACGAAGTCACGTACAGGAAGGCAGAGCATTCACAGAGAGCTCTGACTGTCCCTACAGAGGAACATTTTCCAGAGGTTTGAAAGGGATCCTTCCTGGCTGCAAATTCCTGGGCTGGAATCCTGTCTGTGTCACCCTGCCTTGGAGGTGAAAGCTACAAAACAGGAAAGTCTTGCTTAGCTAGAAATGTCAGCTATTGGAACCCCCAAGTAAGCTATTAGGGGAAGGCTCTATTTAGCAGGAGGAATCAAATCACAAAGACAAGGCAATGTGTGTATCATGGGTTGGCCAGGTACTGAGGAAGCTGACTCCTCCCCCTCCCACATGCACAGGACATGGGCTGATTCTGCTCTTCATAAGGCACCCTGACACCCATCCCTCTATCCTAAGATTTAGCCGCAATCTCTCTTCCTTTCTTCTCTCTCTCTTTCTTTCTTTCTTTTCTTTTCATTTCTTTCTCTCTTTCTTTTCTTTCTTTCTTTCTTTCTTTCTTTCTTTCTTTTCTCTCACTTTCTCTCTTTCTTTCTCTCTATCTTTCTCTCTCTCTCCCTTCCTTCCTTCCTTTCTTTCTTTCTCTTTCTATTTCTTCTTTTCTTTCTTTCCATTGTGTTCTCTCTTCCTGGCTTCCTTCTTTAATTAATTAATAATTAATTAATTAATCTTGCTGTTCTTCGGGGCTGAACCCAGGGCCTCGCACATACTTTACAAGTGCTCTGCCATTGGGTTGCCCATTTTTTATTTTATTATTCTGAGACAGGGCCTCGATAAGTTATACAGGCTGCCTCTGGCCTTGAACTCTCGATTCTTCTGCCTCAGCCTCCCAGATCACTGAGATACGGATGTTCACAACCACTCTCGAATTTGCTGCAATCTTTAGCTCCAATTTACCCCAACTTTCTGGATTATCATTCCAGAGCAAAAGCACTGAATGCTTGCTGGTGAATTCTCAGTTATCCAGAAAATTCAGGGTCCTGGAATCCTCTTCTTTGCGTAGCACCTTTATTTTAACCTATACTCACCAGAAGTTAAAAAGAAGAAGAAGAAGAAGAAGAAGAAGAAGAAGAAGAAGAAGAAGAAGGAGGAGGAGGAGATCAAAGTAAAAGGAACTGTGATTTTGAGGAAATAGGTGCTTTAATTATGGAGCTGTGGGAGGCTCTGTCCTTGTATCAAGAGCCAATGCTTGCTGTCTGGATTAAATGGAAATTAAATGCGGAAGAACATGAACGGTGGACTCCTGTTCACATCTCAGGTGGACCATGAGGAGATCCTCGGCTGCTCCCTTTTAACACAGAGATAGCAATGCCTGCCCAGCTTATTTAAAGACTTGGAAGAATCAAAATGAAATGACAGTACCTTTGCTTAACATAATCAGCAAATGCCACATGGATGCTGAAAATCACCGCTGTTAGAGGCCACCTAGACTCTGAAATATCTATGTGTGACAAGGGACCTTTGTCCAACTCCATTTGATGCCTCCATCATTCACACCGTTGTCGTTAGGTGCCGTCAAGTCAGTATCTGACTCATAGCGACCCTATGTACAACAGGGGAAACACTATTGTCAGTGTTTCTCTGCTGTTCATAGGGTTTTCAATGGCAGATTGATTTTGGGGAGTGGGTTGCTGGGTCTGTCTCCCAAACCTTATAGGGTTTTCAATGGCTGATTGTTTCAGGATTACCTTGGGAGTGGGTTGCCACGTCCTTCTCCCATTTTTGCGGTGCTGGGAATTGAACTTGGGACCTCAGAGACTGCAGAGTGGTGCTCTACCAACTGAGGTAAATCCCAGCCCTCATTCACACCAGAAAGAGGTTATTTGCACCGTTGGAACTGAGCAAGGACACACAGAGTGCCCAGCTGCAAGCTCACAGCTCGAAAGCCCATGGCCCAAAATGGAACGATGACTGTGGGCACAGAAAAGGCCCAGGACGCTGCCCTCAAGTCCACAATTCTCTAACTGTGCTAGCGGCTCTGCTGGTCACAACATCGTCACAGACTCACGATCCGGGCACCCCAGGGGCTCCCAGAAACGCAGACTCTCTGGACAGCTGCTAAGTCAGAGTTTTGGCCGACATCCGTGGGCCCTCTGGAAGGTTCCTTCGCACGCCCAAGCTGCAGAGACTCGGCCTCATAAAAACGCAGGGCGGCTCAGCGGTGGCAGAAACAGCTGGAGGAAGAGCAGCTGAGCTTTCTCCGGAAGGAGCAGGGCCTCCAAAGAAAACAAAGCGCCGGGGGGCTGGCGAGACTGCCCCAAATCGCACCCTCTCAACAGCAAGGCCAGAGCGGGGCCCGGATCTCTGAGTCCCGCTCCAGGGCCTGTGTAATAGACTCAGCTTCTCCAGAAGAAACGGCGAAGGGAAACGGGCGCCCCCGCGCCACGGTCCCAGCCTGAGCGCAGGACCAGATTCCCCCCCAAACAGCTCCGATCCACGGTCCCAGACCAAGGGGCCCAGGAGCAGGACCCGATCCTGGGATCGGGCTCCTCCCCCAAACAGCTGTGCCCTTTCAGCTCTTAGTGCCTGTGAGCCTCACTGCCCTCACCTCCACAAGGGGGGTGATGTTGGCAGCACAGCGGTGGAGCAAATAATGAGAACGACATCCTGGAATTCTTTACATGATATGTTGTTGTTGTTGTTGTTAGGTGCCATCGGGTCGGTATCTGTCTCACAGCGACCCTCATAGGGTTTTCAATGGCTGACTGTTTTGGGATTGCCTTAGGAGTGGATTGCCAGGCCCTTCTCCCATTTTTGCGGTGCTGTGAATTGAACTTGGGACCTCAGAGACTGCAGTGCAGAGCTCTACCAACTGAGCTAAATCCCAGCCCTTACATGATATGTTGTTGTTGTTGTTGTTAGGTGCCGTCGAGTCAGTATCCGACTCATAGAGACCCCCTGTACAACAGGGGAAACACTATTGTCAGTGCTTCTCTGCTGTGCATAGGGTTTTCAATGGCAGATTGATTCCGGAGGGGGTGTTGCCGGGTCCTTCTCCCAAGCCTACAGCTTCTGGTGTTCCCAGGCAGTCTCCCATCCAGGTACTAACCAGGCCCGACCCTGCTTAGCTTCTGAGATCTGACGGGATCGGATGCCACAGGGCTACAGCTGCAGGCTTACATGATATAGGAACGAATTTTCACAGAGGCAGTTTGTATCATGAAGAGGGGTTGAATCAGCAAAGCCTGGCAGTCCCTGGCTCCATGTCCCTCTGGGCCTCAGTCTCCTCTTCCACCAAAGAGCAGAATTCGCATCTGTTTCTTTCAGTGATGATTACATAAAAGCCTGCAGGTGAGAGTAAGATTAAATAAAAATATACAATAAAAAGTTTGGCAAACCGTGAAATGACACTCCGGTTCCAATTGTTGCTATTGTATTAACAATTTTAAAAGAGGCAAAGACAGGCAGTGAGAAAAGAGTACCCAGACCCATAGCACCAAAGACACTAATTGTTGTTGTTAGGTGCCGTCGAGTCGGTATCCGACTCATAGCGACCCTATGTATAACAGGCAAAACAGTGCTTCTCTGCTATTCATAGGGTTTTCAATGGCGGATTGATTTTTGGGAGTGGGTTGCCAGGTCTGTCTCCCAGAGGACACTAATAGGAAAAATAAATCATTAAAAGGGATCACTATGAGAAGGAGGAGTGGCTAGTCCTCCAACCAACCAGATGATGAATCATATATGATCATTAGCATAGGATGGAGTCCTGAGGCCAGCTCGAGTCCCCCCAATTTGAGGGTCAGTAAAGCAGCACTCAGGGGAAGAAGTAGTTGTCAGCCCAGAAACCAAGGAAGGAGCAGAAGGAGACAGAGGTGTCTGTTCTCCAGGCCCTGGGTGCACCAGCCCTGGGAGCCCACGTAGCACTGTGGACGTGGACCTCAGAGAAGGAAGCGCCAGGGTGCAGGGAGCTCTGGAGCTCAGCCTGGCTCCAGCCCCTTCCTCCGGTGCCTCGCAGTCTTCCCGTGGGCCATAAGCAGCCCAGGCCATGTATCAGACACTGGGCTCTGCAGCAGTTCTTCTGTTTGGGGAGAAGCCAGGAGTGTCTCCCCAGGAGCAAATTGAGGCAGGGCATCATTACGTACAATTCCAAAGGGCACACAGACCACGGGAGCACATCCACTGGCCAGCTGAGGCTACCGGGCACAGAGGAGACGCTGGGCTGAAAGAGCAGGCACCGTGGTGTTACCTCCATGGGGGCCTGGGGCTCCGCTCTCAATCTCACCAGCTGGTTTTGTGAAATGTTAACGAGAAGATCTTGTTTTCTGTTTCTCTGTAAAGCTATTAAAACAGATTTTGCATGTCAGGAATTCTAGACTCCTTATTGCCTTTTGATCTTTTGTCAGCTTGGAAAGCTCATTGTATAGTTGTCTCTGGGTGTCCTGGGGAATCCGTTCCCGGACCCCTAAAGATACCAAAATCTGTAGAGGCTCAAGTCTGTCATATCAAATGATGTTGGATTTGCATACAAACTGCACACATCCTCTTGGGCACTTCAAGTCATCTCTACAGTACTTACAGTACAATGTGAGTACCATGTAAATAAATACTTGTTACCCAAAATCGGCCTGCAGCTGTAGCCCTGTGGCATCTGATCTTGTCAGATCTTGGAAGCCAAACAGGGTCGGGCCTGGTTAGTCCTTGGATGGGAGACCGCCTGGGAACACCAGGTGTTGTAGGCTTGGGAGAGGGACCCGGCAACCCACTCCCAAAAATCAATCCGCCATTGAAAACCCTATGAACAGCAGAGAAGCACTGACAATAGTGTTTCCCTTGTTGTATGCAGGGTTTCTATGAGTCAGATACCAACTCAATGGCACCTAACAACAACAACAACAACATGCTATAATCACGAGAAGAGTGTATACGTGTTCAGCACACGTGATTTTGTGTCTGAATATTTGTTATCTGCAGCTAGTTGAATTCACTGTTGTGAAATATCAGGATACAGGGGGATGGTTGTATAGTCACTGTCTTTGAAAAGAAAGACTAAAATATAAATTATGGCAATACGGCAATGATGACATGGATATAATAGATTCTTGATGTATTAGAAGGCCTTCATACATTTCCAAAGGGCATACATCACTTTGGAATATAATTTCTTACATAAGCTACAGTATAGGAAAAGAAAATTAATTTATTCCATTAGATGTTGAATGGTTTTATATGTAGGATGAAAGTTTATAAAGATATTATAAAGTTTTGTTGTTGTTGTTATTAGTTGCCATTGAGTCGGTATCCGACTCATAGCCACCCTCATAGGGTTTTCAATGGCTGACTGTTTCAGGATTGCCTTGGGAGTGGATTGCCAGGTCCTTCTCCCATTTTTGCGATGCTGGGAATTGAACTCGGGACCTCAGAGACTGCAGCACAGTGCTCTACCAACTGAGCTAAATCCCAGCCCATTATAAAGTTTATAAAGCTAAATTTATTTAATTTTGTATGTCCATAAACTCCATATAATATTATCTTAGAAACATTGACCAGGGCTTGGCAAAAATAAATAAATAAAAGGAAATAAGAAGAAGAAAAAGAAAGAGAGAAAAGGCTTACATATAGATCCAACGTTTCTAAAGAAGCTGCAAATGTGTGGGTTTCTGACTCATGGCGCCCAGTGCCCAGGCTCCACGGCGCCACCATCCGGTGCAGGCGCCACTGCTTTCTTGGCCAACATCTCGGGTACCCTTGTCTCCTAACTCCTCTTTGACTTGGGGTTTTAGTAGAAGCATCGTCCGCAGGGAGGGCTGTCCACATCACATATCACCGCTGCCTCCAGCTTCGGTGAGCAGCTCAGCACGGGTGGAGGTGCATTTACAGCTTGGAGGACAACTCCTCCCCCCTCTTCTAACTTCATAACTCTTAAGACAAAAGCAGTACAAAGATCCAATCCAACTAACGTCGACATGGCAGAAGCTCTGGGCTGGCTGGAGCAGGCCCTGCCTCCTGTCCTGGATTGCACTTCCTCTGTCCTCAGCGACACGGGCAAAGGCATTTGTGTCTCTCCTTGAGCTGATCACAACTTCAGCTTTCCCCGCAGAGTGTATGGTGTTCGTCCTGATTGGAATGGCTAAGGATTTCCCGAAAGAATTCCAGAAAGGACCCTTCCTTATTGCACACAGTGCGTATGGTGAGCGACTTTGTGACAGGCTGCCTGGTAGAACTGTCGATTTTGACATTCCACATTGAAATAGGTAAACTTCCTGGTTTTACAATTAAGAACCTTCTGTCCTTAGGTCTGGGCTGGGATTTAGCTCAGTTGGTAGAGTGCTGTGCTGCAGTCTCTGAGGTCCCGAGTTCAATTCCCAGCACTGCAAAAATGGGAGAAGGGCCTGGCAATCCACTCCCAAGGCAATCCCGAAACAGTCAGCCATTGAAAACCCTATGAGGGTCACTATGAGTCGGATACCAACTCTATGGCACCTGACAACAATAACAACATCCTTAGGTCACCTGCAGCCATAGCCCTGTGGCATCCGATCCCGTCAGATCTCGGAAGCTAAGCAGGGCCGGGCCTGGTTAGTACTTGGATGGGAGACCGCCTGGGAACACCAGGTGCTGGAGGCTTGGGAGAAGGACCTGGCAACCCACTCCCAAAAATCAATCTGCCATTGAAAACTCTATGAACAGCAGAGAAGCACTGACAATAGTGTTTTCCCTGTTGTACGTAGGGTCGCTATGAGTCAGATACTAACTGGAAGATACCTAACAACAACAACATCCTTAGGTCATCTCTCTATTCTCCTTCCATTATTATTATCAACACAGCTTTTTTCATAAAGGAACACCCCCAACCCATGCTGCCGATTGAACTCAGGGCCTCCATGATGCTAGGCAAGCGTGCTGGGCTGCACCCCCGGCTCTCACCAGAGTTTCTATCAAGATGTCCAAGGGCAAGAAGGTCAGCAGGCAGTGAGCCTCATGCACGGAGCGACTTGTTCTGGAACTAGATTTCTCGAGCCAGCTTCAATGTATGCATTACAGAACTTCATTGTTCATTAATTGAAGAAATTACATGCTATTATATGCTGCATATTAAGAACACTCAGCATCCGTTGTGAAATATACTGAAGAGTTGAGACTCGTTATTTGACATTTGCATGGACCTTTTTTTTTTTTTTCCCTGTACTGGGGTGTGGAACCCAGAGCCTCGCGCCTGCATGCTCTGCAAGTGCTGGACCACTGAGCTGCACCTTCAGCCCATTTTTTTTACTTTTTGAGACAGGGTCTCGCTAAGTTACACAGACTGCCTCTGGTCTCGAACTTGCGATCCTCCTGCCTACACCTCCTGAGCAGCTGGGATTACAGGTGTGCGCCATCGCACCCAGATGTGCTTGGCATTTTTGCATTCCATTTTGCTTTCCCAATTTTCATTTCATTTGAAAACAAGTGCTTTGCTTTGACCCCAGAACAGGCTAAATGGCCTGTTCTCCTGGCAAAATAGGCTTAGATATAACTCTCTCATCTTCACACGGTGTTAGAGATAGCCATTACTACATGCAGGCTGTGTGCTAAAGAAGGGACATTCTGTATTATAATTCCAGTTTTAACCTCGGGTCACCTTCTACCATTCCTACAATGTCCAGCCCTGCAGAGTCCAGCTCACCAGTGGTCAACAAGAAGGCAGTATTGTGGGACAGTAGAGGACACTGGATTCAGGAAGACCTGGGATCAGATTGCAGCTCTCCAAGGACACTGCATCTGAGTCTTAGTTCTTCCAAAGCATGAGACTAAGAATAACCACAGAAGGCGATTTTGAGAATTAGACTGGCTTTTATTTAGATTTACACGGTACCTGGGATGTTGCACACGTTCCAAAAACGTCAATTTCCCATGCTCTGCCAGAGAACCATTATTTTATAATTGTCACATCCTCTGTCTAAGCAATGGCAGGAGTACATTACTCAGCGAAGCCAGGCACCGACTTGACCCCAGCAAGCCTGAGTGCAGCTGTGATGTGTGAAGCCTGGGGTCCTGGCTCATATCATACTACTCATGTTATGTTATTGTTAGGTGCCGTCGAGTCGAGTCCGACTCACAGCGACCCTCATAGGGTTTTCAATGGCTGACTGTTTGGGGATTGCCCTGGGAGTGGGTTGCCACGTCCTTCTCCCATTTTGCGGTGCTGGGAATTGAACTCAGGACTTCAAAGACTGCAGTGCAGCACTCTACCAACGGAGCTAAATACTGCTCATAAGGGAGAAAAAATAACTCAAAATTTATGTCATTTCAATGAACCAACAGGTTCCCTGTGGTGCCCCCTGACTTGTAAAGAAAGTGTTATGCAGAAGAGAATACTCCATGGAGGGTTGCCAAGGATGAAATCGCCTCCACAGTGGAACCCAAGCCTATCTTCCCTCAAAACTGGTTCAAGGGAAGCAATACACATGAAAAAACTTCTGTTGAAACACTGTGGAAGGTGGGATGGGGAGAAGAATCCTCCTGCCTCCTGTCCTGGATTGCAACGTCCTCTGTCCTCAGCGACACGGGCAAAGGCATTTTTGTCTCTCCCTGAGCTGATCACAACTTCAGCTTTCCCCACAGAGTGTATGGTGTTCATCCCGATTGGAATGGCTAAGGATTTCCAGAAAGAATTCCAGAAAGGACCCTTCCTTATTTCACACAGTGCATATGGTGAGCGACTTTGTTCCAGGCTACCTGGTGGAGCTATCGATTTTGACATTCCATGTTTAAATAGGTAAACTTCCTGTTTTTTAAATTAAGAACCTTCAATCCTTAGGTTGCCTGCAGCTGTAGCCCTGTGGCATCCGATCCCGTCAGATCTCAGAAGCTAAGGAAGCTAAGCTCGCCTTGGGGGGACAAACACGGTGCAGAGGGATAAAGGGGCAGAGGAGGATCTCAGTGTGAAGGAGGCAGCTGCATGAGTACATGGGAAAAATAGGAGAATATAACCCACATATGCAGGTGAGTGCCTGCAGCCGCACCACTGTGGCTTCTGAACTCATCAGATCTTGGAAGCTAAGCAGGGTCGGGATGGGAGACCACCTGGGAACACTAGGTGCTGTAGGCTTGGGAGAAGGACTCAGCAAACCACTCCCAAAAACAACCAGCCATTGGAAGTCCTATGACTAGCAGAGAAGCATGACAATAATGTTTCACTTGTTGTACATAGGGTCGCAATGAGTTGGACACCAATTCAATGGCATCTAACAAAAATAATGCATATGAGTTTTATTAAATATTAGTCAAAAGTTTCCATAAATCTTGTAAGTTGGTAAAAGTGTAACCAAAAGTAATGTAATGGTTGCATAATGGGAAAAGCCAATGCTGTATTACTCTGTACCCTACCAACCTTAAAAAGGGAGAAAAAGAAATGCTATTGTTAAGATGTATGTGAAACACACCAGTGATACAAGAAGGAATTATTATTCTATCATTGTTATCCTCATAGAAAAATGAATTGAAATACGTTTGGAGTTGTTTTCAGTTGTAGAAAGTAGATCGACAGTTAAAAATTAGACAAATGGAGGCATACATTAGTTTCACGTAAAAGCTGTCAAAAATAACTAGAAGGGAGGATTTTGAAGGTTCCCCAAACTAAGAAAGGATATATGTTTAAGGAGCTAATTTTTAGCAACCCATATTTAAGTACACTGACTTGGTCACTATACACTGTATACACACCGTACCCCATAAATCTGTATAATCATTACATAGTCAATAATAAAATAGACTATGCAGAGCTCTGTCCAGTAGTCAACTGCAGGGTTTTAGGAGTAGGAGCCCCTCTCTGAAGAGCCTGTGCCCCACCTTGGATGCTACAGAAGGGGCTCCTCTTGCCAGTGGTGACCCACATCACCCGGGGTTTCTGATATAATCTCATGTGCGTTGTTAGTCACCCACTGAGACAGGATCGCACAAAGTGAGCCTTTGTGTTGATCTGCATTTCACTCTCCGTACCATGATTATTGGGCTGGGATTTAGCTCAGTTAGTAGAGCACTGTGCTGCAGTCTCTGAGGTCCCAAGTTCAATTCCCAGCCCTGCAAAAATGGGAGAAGGACCTGGCAATCCACTCCCAAGGCAATCCTGAAACAATCAGCCATTAAAAACCCTATGAGGGTCGCTATGAGTCAGACACCAACTCAACAGCACCTAACAACAACAACAACCATGATTATTACACTTCTGTCAGAGAGAAAACTCTGGAAAGAGAAGTCCTAGGGCTCCGGCCCACAGATTGCAAGTGACATCAGGTCCAGGGTGTGGGAACGTGGAAAGGGCTGAAGCCTCTGCCCAGTGCTAAGCCCTGCTGGAAAGCAGTGGCTGGGGGAAATCTTTCTCCAGGTCTACATAAGGGAAAGAGGCAGACCTTGCTTGCTTCCACTACTGGATCTGCTCACTCAGACCTGTTCACTCAAGTATTTTCTAATGAAAAAGTATCCTGTGAGATTTTTACCATTTGTCTACATTTCCTACCTATATGATTTGTTAATCAATGTATAAAATTGTGACTAAGTTTGGCAAAGAACTGTTGTGGGGCCAGTCTGGCCCAGATATTCAGATGGGAGGCACGACCACGCACACAGATAACTAAACACAACTCACTTGGGACCCTTGGGTGAGGGGCATGGACTCCTGCTGCCCTCAGGAATGATGCAAGAGGGGAGAAAGGAAAATCCTCAGGCTTTTGCCTTGCGGGGGACAAACACAGCTCTTTATTGTCTCTGCCCTTAGAAGGGCGGGGAGGAACCCAAACAAGTGCACAGCTATAGTAAGTGTTAGCAGCCTAAGTGCTGCAGGTCTATTGCTGCCTCAGAGGCAGCGACGACCCTTCTGCCTCCAGCACTGGGATCAGAGACTGTCTTTGGGTTTGGATTCTTGGCACTGGGTCCAAGAGGCTTTCCTCAGCTTGCTTGAAGTCCATCTTTCCTTGAGAGTGCCGTCTAGTCATCCTGGTCTTGGTGGTCATGAGGAGAGATGCTTCCGTATTGCTGGTCAAATCCAGAGAGAGAGAGTTCTTTCTTCATTGGTAGTCAGATGGAGAGAGAGTTCTATCTTGATCGGTGGTCTAGGTGAGACAGAAAGAAAGAGAACTGCTGCAGTGAAGCTCCTTATATAGCTCGCCCCAAATGGCCTGAGCCAATCAGCTTTAAGTCCTTTGTTTTCCAATTATCCAATCAGGTTCGGGGGATTTATGAAAGGTTTTGTACAGATGTCCAATCAAGTTACTTTCACTTTCCCTAGATTTCTAATTTACAAACCAGATCTTCAAAAGCCATTTTCCCAGTTTGGGGGTTTTTGCCAATCTCCTCCCAATTTCTCCCTGCAAACCATTGTTCTCAAGATAAAGAAACAGAGCCATTCCAAGGCCGTTGGCAGAGAGGAGTGAAGGGAGCTGAGCTTCTGCCATTTGCTCCCAGAGCCCTGTGGCCCTACCCTCCACATCCTCACCTCCTGTGGCCCAAATCCTCTGACCCCGTGGACAGCCGGCCCCTTCTCCTCTCCTCTTCCTCCTCTAGGTTCCTCTGCACCTGCTGCTTCTCCTCCTATGAGGCTCTGATGTCTCAGCCTACCTCCCTCCATCCTCTTCGTCATGGGGCCCCTGCGCATCACCCCTTCTCCTGACCCCCTCCTGCCGCTTTGCTGGCCCATGCAGCTCTGCCTGTGCCATTTTCCTACTGGTTTTGGAGGCTCTCGCCGCTGGCCTCCTCCCTCCATCCTGCCCACTGTTCTTGCTCCCTCTTTCTTGTCTTCCAGGGCATTTCCAGTTTGGGGTCTCTGCCAATCTCCCCTGCAGCTGCCTGCACCAGCCCACGACCAGCACCTCCATGGACATTGCCCCTCCGGCTCACTCCTCCCGACCCCTCTGTAAACGCTTCCCTCTGCTCAAGGCCTTCCCCTCTGTCCCTCGACTCCCTGACAGGCTCCCTCTTCCCCCCAATGGCCACCCACCTGGCAGCGAGAAGCCTCCCAACCACACAGCCCTTATTGATACCTACCTATTGATCAGGCTGGCACTCAACAATAACAATAAGGAAAAGAAGATAAAGCAGTTGGCTCGCTGGCTGGTAGAACAGTGCAGAGGACCCCAGAGGAGTCGCGTTTTACTAACACAGAGTCCCTGGAACCACTGGCATGGGAAAAATCGTTCAGAAAGTAGGTAGGGGAGACCCGGTCTATAGTTATCTGGGCTTCGGCTGCTAGTGTTAGGAAAGCGCTTGCCAGATTCTTCAATCTCTGTGTGAAACTGCAAGGGAGAGAAAGGGGGCAGAGCCACCAGTGAGAAATAAACAGAAGGACATTCCCTGAAGGCATGCTGATGACCTTTCCCCTAACATGAGGAAAGGGACAGACACACAGACAGGGAGAGATGTCTTTCCTCTTGTCTCATGAAACAGATCCACCTGCCTGTCTGAAAAAATAAGTTAAATATGTCATTGTTCCTCCAGATTTACTATTTGGGTGGTGGTGGTGGTTGTTGTTAGGTGCCCGTGAGTCAGTGTCCAACTCATAGCAAACCAATGTATACAACAGGTGAAACACTATTGTCAGTGTTTCTCTGCTGTTCATAGGGTTTTCAATGGCGGATTGATTTTGGGGAGTGGGTTTCTAGGTCCTTCTCCCAAGCCTGCAGCACCTGGTGTTCCCAGGCTGTCTCCCATCCAAGGACTAACCAGGCCCAACCCTGCTTAGCTTCCGAGATCTGACGGGATTGGATGTCCCAGTGGTACAGCTGCAGGCCTGTTTGGGTTAGATGCTGGATTTATTTATATACAGGCTGAGCACTGAGCTAGTAGCATACATTGGCCACCATCTTCCAAACTGTTTCGTCTTTTACTCTTAGCCAGAGGCCCCCCAGAAGTCAGGAGGCAGGAGAGCCCAGTGCTGGGTCGCCCCTTAGGAGGTGCTGTCCACAGGCAAAGACTGACTCAGTATTTACCTGTGGTTAGAGGACAAGAGTCAACAGCCTCTCCACCCTGGTGTCCCATCCTGACCGATCTCCAAAGCTAAGCAGGACCAGGCCTGGCTAATCCTTGGAAGGAGACTTTCTGAGAATAGCAAGGGCTATAAATTTGGCAGAAGGACCCGGCAGCCCACTCCCAAAACAATCAACCATGAAAAGCCCTATGAAGAGCAGAAAAGCACTGACAATAGTGCCAGGCATGGCGCAGGGTCAAGGAGTGTTTCGTTCTGTTGTTCATAGGGTTACTATGAGTTGAAGCCAACTTGATGGCACTCAAAAACAACAATAAGAGGAAAAGATGATAAAACAGAACGGCTACACACTTGATATCACCTCTCTTGAACAATGAGTTTATCTGTCTCCTCATTATGGTGCATTTTTTAACAATTTCCCTTAATGAGTTTTGTATTTGTTTTACATCTGAGAAAATGCATTTTAAATCCTTATGAATAAGCAGAAAACTGCTAAAAAGACAGAAGAAGTTATTTATATTCAAGCATTGAACTTAAAACCCAAAAGCCTTGAAATACAATTCCAAATTTGAGTCCCATAGAAACCTTCCTTCTGCCTCCAGACCTCCCTGGCCTCCCCAGGCATCCACTGGCCCTCCCCAGAGCAGCCTTACTTTCAAACAGACAAGATTTGCCACAGAGATGGGGGCAGGGGAGGCAAACCTCAGGAGCTATTGATTGCAATTAACTCGGCCACTGATTGCGGTGTGACTGCAGGTGAGCCGCTCCGATTCAGCAAATGGGGCGCGACTCTGAAAGATTAATGGTGGCTGTCAGTAGGATGGAGGACTCAGACCCAGAGGGTCATATAACTCCATTTTTCCCACTTTGAAAGTAAAATTATCCAAGGACCAGGGAGGCAGGTTCTGAGAGGCAGGGGGGGTGATCAATGCCGCTGATCATATTCCCACCCCTCGTCACCTTGGCTGAGCCCACAGAGCAAAGCGGAGCTCCTTGTATTGACGTGCTAAAGTGCACGGCCTCCATGTCTTTCGTAATTAAATGTAATTGTGAGTCTCTGTATGCTTCCTGCTGGATGCTCTGATTTCAGGCTCGTGTTGATGGGGGTGCCGGCCATCCCCCCCTCACTCTTCTTTCACCCAGTGCTTTCTTGTGTGGATTTCACAGAATTAAAGGAATCCCTCCCACAGCCGCAGGAGAAAGGCCGGCTGCAGCAGTTGCTCTCAGGTCCTCTCGCCTTCCACCCTGAGTGCATTGCAAGGAACAGAAGGCCACGTCAGGATCCACTGGTCGGAAATCATTTCCCCTGGGAGTCAGGAGTTAGGAGGGAAACTTGTGCCTCTGCCTACAGGTTTCCTCACCACTCTGAGTAACAAACACCTACCTATTGAGCAGCCTGCAGCCATAGCCCTGTGGCATCCGATCCCATCAGATCTCGGAAGCTAAGCAAGGTCGGGCCTGGTTAGTACTGGGATGGGAGACCACCTGGGAAGACCAGGTGCTATAGGCTTGGGAGAAGGACCCAGCACCCCCCTCCCAAAAATCAGTCCACCATTGAGAATCCTATGAACAGCAGAGAAGCATGGACAATAGTGTTTCACCTGTTGTATGTAGGGTCGCTATGAGTTGGATACCTTCCTGACGGCACCTAACAACAACAATCTATTGATCAGCTCCTGGGAAAGGCTACCAAAGCCGATGTCATAATTCTCTGAGCTGATTATAGAATGGGAAAAATCAGAATAGTGATAGCAGGCATGAAACGGACAAGCAAAAAATTTAGACTCCAAAGGTGTAGCTCACGCAAAAGAATAAGGCAGAAGCTCAAGGCGACGAGTGTCTGGGAGGTTGATGGCTTCAACTTTGTGGGATCAGCCGCGTCCCCCATAACAGAGCTTTGTAGCAGGGAATGAGAACACAAAATCAATAGGTTTTCTCAGGGACTATAGTGCCCTCATAAATCATCATTTGCATGATATATTTGTGCTAATAAATCTCCCCTGAAGAGAAGGAAAGAAAGGAAACTAGTTAACAATAAACCACAGTTCTGAGCCGTAAGGAGAAGAGCCTACAACCTGAGTTTCTATGGACACACAAATTTGCGTGGCTACAGCCAAATTAAAAGTGTTTCCTCTCGCGGGTGGCTGTGGGTGTAGGACAGCATATAAAAAGTCTGATTTAAGGCAATCTCCCTGTGGACCTGGGGACTATGAGTTGACCATGTGAGGAAAGACAAGGAGAAACCAGAGTTCCGAGAGAGCCTGTGGTGACTTCATTTCTCTTGGATTCTTCTCCATTACTTTTCCTCAAAGAATCAGTGCAGAGCAAGTTTATCTAGTGGTTTGGACAGAAAAGGAAGAAAGGATTATTCAACAAATGAAAATGTCCTCCTAATGCTCAAATGGAGGCTCAATAACCAGAAACAGCCCTGACACATGTGCACTAAGTGGAGAGGCCGAAAGGACTGAGGGGCTGATGACATGAAAGGCGTCTTTGGAGTTTACTAACCTCGTGCGCTGCTCGGCAAGAGTCCGTTGTATCACCTCTTGCAAAACATTCCACGTCCCATGTGAAGAATTACTGAGGACGATCGTGGAAAAAAGTCTGGGCAATAAATTCGGGCAGATCTGTTCTGGAATCCTTATAGCGTGATTCCTGCCATCACAGACCCAGTGTGGGGTGTTTTTCCTGGTAATAGGGATGGTACTGACTACTGTCAGGACTACTCTGAGGACAAATTGAGATAGCACGCATGTGACAGTCAATGGTAGGTGTCCGCTTGACTGGATTAAGGAACAACTATGTAGCTGGTAGCCCTGTGGTGTCCGATCCTGTCAGATCTTGGAAGCTAAGCAGGGTCAGGCCTAGTTAGTCCTTGGATGGGAGACCACCTGGGAACACCAGGTACTGTAGGGCTTGGGAGACGGACCCGGAAATCCACTCCCAAAAGTCAATCGGCCATTGAAAACCCTATGAACAGCAGAGACGCACCGACAATAGTGTTTCACCTGTTGTACGTAGGGTCACTATGAGTCGGACACTGACCCAATGGCACCTACCAACAACAACATGTAGCTGGTAAAGCATCATTTCCAGGTGTGCTTGCAAGCATGTTGCCAAAGGATATCAGGATTTGAATCAGTGGACTGAGCGAGAAAGATCCACCCTCATGCAATGTTGGTAGCACCATCTGGCCAGCTGGTGGCCCACATAGAACAAAAGACAAAGAAAGATAATTATGCACTATGTCGGGTGTGGTGGCACATGCCTGTAAACCCCGGGGCTTGGGAGGCGGAGGCAGGAGGATGGCAAGTTCGAGACCAGAGGCAGTCTGCATAATTTAGCAAGACACTGTCTCAAAAGGTTAAAAAAAAAGAAAAAGAAAGAAAGATAATTGTGCACTCGCTCTCTCTTTCTTGCTCTCTCATTCTCTCTCTCTCTCTCTCTCTCTCTCTCTCTCTCTCTCTCTCGCTCTCTCTCTCTCTCTCTCTCTCCCTCTGGACCTGGGATTCTGTCCTTCTCCTACCCTCAGATATCAGACCTGCAGCCTCTCCAGCCAGGAGCTTATCCCATAGCCCCCTTCTACCTCTGGGTCCTCAGGTCTTCGACCCCAGACTCAGAGCTTCAATATTGGCTCCCTAGTCTCTGAGACTGCCGGGCTGCGACTGAGCCACTTTGCCAGCTTCTCTGGTTCTCCTGCGGTGGGACTTCTCAGCGTCCACAGTCACATGAGCCAATGCGCCTAATAAATCCCCTCTCAGCTACCTGCCTGCATCCCTACATTCCCACCTGTCTTACTGGCTTTGTTTCTCTGGAAAACCCTAATACAGTACGTTAGTTCAAAACATACACAAATCAAAACAAAACAATGCCAAAAAGATGACAATGTATCACTCAAGACCAGACACATGCCCTGTGCTCAAAGACATTCACTTTTCTTTTCATGGGCAAATTTTTTAAATTACAAAGTGGAAGGGTCCTGAGAAATCACCTATTCTATTGCCTTCATTTCACATATTGCTAAAAGACAGAATCAAAGACTTGGGAGAATTGCTTAAGGTAGCAAAAGAAATTAATGGTGGAGGGAAAGAGATGAACTCTGAATTTTGAATCAAGCTCTGCTGTAGCCAGGTACGGTGACCTATGCCTGTGATCGCAGTGACTAAGGCGTCTGAGGCAGAAAGAGCACAACTTCAAGTCCAAAGGCAGCCTGTGTAACTTAGAGAAAATTGTCTCCAAATAAAAAATTTAAAAGGTGATAGGAATGTGGCTTAGGGGTAGAGCGCTTGCCTAGCAGGTGCAATGCCCTGGGTTCAAACCTCCAGTACCGCAAAAAGATATTAATAGGAATAATAAATTTTAAAAATAAACAAGGTGGTTGGTTTTTTCTGTGTTCCCAACCAGGGCTTACTTGTAGCTGAACACTTGAAAAATTCAAAAAGAAAAGCTTATAAAAGTAGAAGACATCGCCATAACACCTGCATCAGACACAAACACTGCTCCTTTCGCATGGAAAATGTAGGCTGATCCTGAGCCACTCCTACCTACGTGTATGAGAAACAAATGGCTTCTTTGCATGCAAGAAAAAAGGAGCCAAACAAAAATCCTCTTTCCTTTTGGGGTGACAGATGTTCTGACTTCTGCCCCACTCCTTCTGACAAAGTATCTCTTAAAATGCAGCTCCTCCTTCTCACGTGGGAAAGAAAAAGCAGCTATTCTCATTGCTCCTTCCTCTCCAGACACACAGAAAGCAAAGACTGGCAAAGGCTGGCTAAACGCACCACTAGCCAGACTTTGTGTTAAGTCCCGAATTAATAAAGTATTCAACGGAATTATTATTTTGTTACATGGTAGAAAATAAGCACCGATACCATGGCCCAAATGTTTAAATTGTCTGGCCTTGTAGAAAGCCAAGTTTAAAATAAGAGTAGTTGGCCAGAAAGGATCATCTGATACAAAGCATGTGTCCAACAGAAAACAAAAACAGAGGGGCAATATAAGTTTTCACTCTGGGTTTGGGGATGAATAATTTACCTTCATCTATATTATAAATCAAGACCCTGTATTCCCAGGTTTACGTAAAAGAATTGGCTCCAATTTTAGGAAATTATAGGATTATATCATGCAATTACACAGAATCATATCTTTTGTATGTGTATGCGTGTATTCATGGAGGTATGTGCAAGCATTTAATACACAAACGTGTATGTGTATCTTAGACAGAAATGTGCATATAGGAAGGATTCATGCGCATGTGTGCATATGTGTGTATGTGTGAGGGTATGCACTGAGAAAGAGAGAAAGAGAAAGAGAGAGAAACTGATATTTGATTTGCCTACAAAGATGGCATTGAGATGAGGCACTTTCGGTAGCTAAAATACACCAAGAAAGTGATGATTCCCAGAAGGCCACACCTGTATCGCTGGATATGTCCCAAGCACCACGTGGCAATACCCCTAAAGCCACTCAAAAACCCTCACAGCTTGCTCTCATTAGCTTCATTTTTTGCATGGTGAAACATACTCCAAGAGAGAGGTCGACACAGTGTCACTCACCTAGAAATTAACCCTGGTTCCTTGCAAACCCAAGCATTCTCTTCCCCTTCAGTTTTTCTTCTTCACAGTTCTGCCTCTCAACAGGAGGGCAGAATCAGTTAGGAGGGTGCTATGGTTTGCATCTGAAATGTCCTCCAAAGGTCATATAGAAAGAAAGACAGTTTTTCCTCTGGCTCATGGCTTGGAGGATCTCAGTCCCTGGTGGCAGGGAGGGACGGCAGAGCACCTGCCAGCAGAGCCAGTGTTCTGTCCCATAACTGACCAAACTCAGAGGACATAAGATTATCCCTTTAAACATTTTATTCCCCCAATCGTTTATTATCAATTCCAATCCAGTCACAGGCTTTAAACTTCATGCCAATGGAGTGGTAAGGGTCACTTCAGGATTGCCTCTCCTGTGGCTTCAGGTCCAAAGTCCCACATCTTAGCCCAAGTCCCGGTCACACTGGGGAACCACAGTGGCCGTATGGACTCAGAGAAGAGCTCACCCAGGAGGGGGTCAAGTAAGGAGAGGTGTGGGCAGCAGAGCAGAGTGGAGAGGCAGAGTCACAGCACAGAGCCAACCCTCAGCTTTTTATTCAGTGCCACTTGTCCTTCCTGCCACCAACAAAAATGTTGTTGTTGTTGTTAGGTGCCGTTGAGTCGGGATCCGACTCAGAGCGACCCTCATAGGGTTTTCAGTGGCTGACTGTTTCAGGATTGCCTTGGGAGTGGATTGCCACACCCTTTTCCCATACCAACAAAAATACAGAAAAGGAAATGTATCTGTTGAGTGCACAACACTCAAGCAGCCATTCTGCAGGTTCGAGGATGGGCCGCATCTCTGATACGCTCCTAACTCTCCCTGCCTGAGCAGATGTGACCCTGCCCAGGGCCCCACAGCCAGCATTCCTGGGAGACCACGTGGAAACCCCAGAGCGGCCAACTCCAGCAGCACTCGTTGGCTCTGTGGAGCCCTGCAGGTGCATCCCAGGTGGCGGAGGGGAACCTAGAAGGCATGGCCAGCCAGGAGGAGGCTTGGCAGTTCACTCAGCTTGGACCTTGCCATAGAACAGGGGTGGGGGTGGGCAGGGAGCATGGAGTCCTTGTGGAGTTTGGAAGAACAAAGTTTAAGAAAGATTGTTGTTGTTGTTAGGTGCCATTGAGTCATGTCTGACTCATAGCGACCCTTATAGGGTTTTCAATGGCTGACTATTTCCAGATTGCCTTGGGAGTGGGTTGCCACGTCCTTCTCCCATGTTTGTGGTGCTGGGAATCAAACTCGGGACCTCAGAGACCGCAGAGCGGTGCTCTGCCAACTGAGCTAAGTCCCAGCTCCCTTAAGAAAGATTGTTATTGTTGTTAGGTGCCATCGAGTCAGTATCCGAATCATAGCGACCCTCTGTACAACAGGGGAAACACTATCATCAGTGCTTCTTTGCTGTTCATAGGGTTTTCAATGGCTAAGAAAGATTAGACCAAGTCTTATGTGACTTTCCTGGGGAGGTGTAAAAATAACGCCTATTCACCCCAAATATAGGGGAGAAGACAGACTAAAGAAAGTTTTCGTTGACCCAGCTTAGCAAACTAATGAATTCATTGAGGTTACTTACAGGAGCCTGGGTGACCCACAGGTACTGCCCACTAGAAGGTCCCATCCCCAGTCAACTGTTTACCTCTGATATAACTTAGCACCCCTTGCAGCTGGGTCAGAGGGAGCGGCCATTGGGGGCTCAGGGGAAGTTCTTCTGGGGGTCTCCTGGGGTCTTTCAACACGGGCCCTTCCTCCAAAAGGAAAGGTTAGCAGCCCCTTCACCATCCCCATAGCCTGGCTCTCTGCTCTATGGCTATGATTACTCCCTTGCCATGACCTTGGGCCAATGCACCCTGCAGGTCACCATAGCTGATTTGCTTACAGAGAGCATGGTCATGCCAGGCCCTGCAGAAAGGGCTGCAGGGCACCAACATTGAGAGGAAGGATGGAATGGAATGAAAGGAAACTCTCCACTGTGGAGGAGAGCAGGTTATCCTTCACCAGAACTTTCAGAAGAAAAGCAGTAATTATTTTACTCATGTTGTTGTTGTTAGGTGCTGTCGAGTCGGTATCCGACTCATAGCGACTGTGCGTACAACAGGCAGAACTATTGTCAGTGCTTCTCTGCTGTTCATAGGGTTTTCAATGGCAGATTGATTTTTGGGAGTGGGTTGCCCGGTCCGTCTCCCAAGCCTACAGCACTTGGTGTTCCCAGGTGGTCTCCCATCTAAGGACTAACCACGCCCAACTCTGCTTAGCTTCCAAGATCTGATGGATTGGAGAGCACAGGGCTGCAGCTGCAGGCATTTTACTAATAAAAACATAAATATTACCACAATAGACAAGGACTGCTCTGGGCCATCAGAAAGATCATGAAATATCTCCCGCTGGCTGTTAGACTTTTTCCTCACGTCTGACTCTGTGATTACTGGTCCTTCCAAGAAAAGCCATAAAGCCCACGAGCCTCTCATTTTCTGGAAAGTAAATACCTATCCGTGGTATGCTGGGATTTAGCTCAGTTGGTAGAGCGCCACTCTGCAGTCTCTGAGGTCCTGAGTTGATTCCCAGCACTACAAAATGGGAAAAGGATGTGGCAACCCACCCCCAAGGCAATCCTGAAACAGTCAGCCATTGAAAACCCTACGAGATACAAGAGGGTAAGGGGGAACCTATAGGAATAATGTACATCAAAATGCATATATGGAAATGTCACAATGAAAGCATGTCAGAATGAATCATATTAAGTTGTTCATTAAAAATTTCCAATAAAAAAAAAAGAAAACCCTATGAGGGTCACTGCCTGCAGCCATAGTCCTGTGGCATCTGATCCCGTCAGATCTTGGAAGCTAAGCAGGGTCGGGCCTGGTTAGTACTTGGATGGGAGACCGCCAGGGAACACCAGATACTGTAGGCTTGGGAGAAGGACCTGGCAACCCCCTCCCAAAAATCAATCTGCCATTGAAAACCCTATGAACAGCAGAGAAGCACTGACAATAGTGTTTCCCCTGTTGTACAGAGGGTCGCTATGAGTCGGATTCCGACTCGATGAGGGTCACTATGAGTCGCTATAAGTCGGGCACAACTCGACGGCACCTAGCAACAACAACATCCATGGTGCAGAATGGTTTTGCTGTAACTCCCAAACCAGGCCTCTATCTCCACTAAGGGTGGGTGGGGCATCCTCTTAATTTACCAAAAAGACCAACCTATGCATGGCTTCTGGGTTCCCTGCGACAACCACACCCCATCTCATCAACAGAGACCCTACACTCCGCGAAGCATGCACTATGCTGCTGTTTTAGGCTGATCCGCTTTCATTTCTACACGGTCTGCATTTGCCAAAGTGCTTCTTTGCTTAATTAGGGAAACAGGTTTGGGGGATAACATTGCAGGAACCAACAGAAAATAATTGCATCTGGGGTGCGGGGCTTGAGGAAAATTATCTGCTCGTCCCTCTCTCTGGCTCCTTACCTCCGGCAGCTCCCCGCCAGTATGTGTCCACTGGGAAGAATATTTTCAAAGACAGCAGGTAATTAAGACATTTTTGGCATTGAGTAAAGGTTCCACCTGATTTTTCAGAGTACAATGGAAGTAATCCCATGTGGAATAAGGATCACTTATAATCCTCAAGTGAACTTGAAAATCAGGTTAAAATGGCGGAGGGAAAAAAACATAGGATTTTAAAGTAGAATAAAAAATAAAACTTAACAGCTTAGTCCTGTCATTTTACCGATGAACAAACTGAGGCATGGAGAGATTGGGCCACTGAGCCACAGAACAAATAAGCACAAGCCAGAGTCGGGAGCAACACCAGAAGCCCCAATCCCCAGGCCAGTCACTGTCTGCTTTCACAGGAGAAGAATCAAATAGTCTGCTCATATTTTATTTCACAGTTATGATAAATATGTACACCTACGTTGGAAATGGGCTGGGATTTAGCTCAGTTGGTAGAGCGCTGCGCTGCAGTCTCTGAGGTCCCGAGTTCAATTCCCAGCACTGCAAGAATGGGAGAAGGACCTGGCAATCCACTCCCAAGGCAATCCCGAAACAGCCATCGAAAACCCTATGAGGGTCGATAGGAGTGGGCTACCGACTTGACAGCACCTAACAACAACAACAACAACATGTAAATCTATAAAAACCATTTATGGGATGGGATTTAGCTCAGCTGGTAGAGAACTGCACTGCAGTCTCTGAGGTCCCGAGTTTGATTCCCAGCACCGCAAAATGAGAGAAGGACGTGGCAATCCACTCCCAAGGCAATCCTGAAACAGTCAGCCATTGAAAACCCTATGAGGGTCGCTATGAGTCGGACCTGACTTGATGGCACCTAACAACAACAACAACAATGTTGGAAATGTCCTTACATTTAAGAAAGGCATTTAAATTATGATCCTATTGGTACTCATAAACCAAGACATAGCATTAATAGAATGGAAAATTAATATAATATTAAATTAATCTGACAAGAAGTAAAAAGCAACTTGAAAGTAGAGCAGCAAACAGGGAAGAAGTCATACAGCCTGTGGGGTCACTTCATTCATTCATGTGCTTATCTATTCAAGGAACAGGCTTCCTATCACTCTTGGGTGTGGTGACAATGTGTTGTTGTTGTTGTTGTTAGGTGCCATCAAACCAGTATCCGACTCATAGCGACCCTCATAGGGTTTTCAATGGCTGACTGTTTCGGGATTGCCTTGGGAGTGGATTGCCAGGTCCTTCTCCCATTTTGCGGTGCTGGGAATCAAACTCGGGACCTCAGAGACTGCAGTGCAGTTCTCTACCAACTGACCTAAATCCCAGCCCTGTGGTGACAATGAGGTAGGCACAAATAAAACAGTGCCAAGCCCTAGTTTAATGCAGAGAAACACGTCTCAGAGACAGAAGTGACCTAAGCGACACCCACCATGATGATGGTGTCCACAAAGTGCTGTGGCAGCTGAGCAAAGCCACTGGCTCCTGGGGCGTCTCTAGTGAGGACGCGCCAGCCCAGGTTTTGGACCGTCTGAAGTTCCGGGATTCACCTGCTCAGTGCCGTCCTATGGGGATTTAGCTCATTTGGTGGAGTGCCACTGTGTACTCTCTGAGGACCAGGGTTCGATCCCCAGTTCTGCATAAATGGGAGAAGGATGTGGCAATCCACTCCAGATGCAATCTTGAAACAATCAACCTCTGAAATCCCTATGAGGGTCTCTATGAGTCTGACCCAACTCAATGGCTGCTAACAACAATAACAAGCCAGGAAGAGTCTGTTCTCAGGTGTGGCCGTCCAGCACGGGAGGAAGAGACTGGAGGGTAATGTGTGTCCCCCCCGTCTCCCCAGAAGAACTGTGTACCGCCTGAGAGTGAGTTTTCGGGTGCTGCCCCAGGGGGCTTGAAGGATATAGAGGAGAAAACGAGCCGGCTCCTGCTGCTTCTCCAAGGAGAAAGACAGAGCAAAGGGACTGCAAGGCTCAGGGACATCTGTTGTTGTTGTTAGGTGCCGTCAAGTCAGTATCCGACTCCTAGCGACCCTCGCAGGGTTTTCAATGGCTGACTGTGTCTGATTGCCTTGGGAGTGGGTTGCCAGGTCCCTCTCCCATTTTTGCAGTGCTAGGAATTGAACTCGGGACCTCAGAGACTGCAGCGCAGTGCTCTACCAACTGAGCTAAGTCCCAGCCCAGGGACATCTGGGCTGCAGAATAAGAGGCAAGGAGGCGGAGAAAGAAGGCGGATTATGAGAGCAGGGACAGGGTCATGGAGTGCTCCTGAGGACAGCCAGGGTCTCCAAGCTCCAGGCAGACAAGGTGTATGCCTGGGTGCAGTCATGGACTCTGGGGAGGCAAGGCAGACTAGGAGATGGGAGGCAGGGGAGGAGCTGAAGCTGAAAAAGTTCAGGCGAGATACGTATGGCAAGAGCAGGAGCTCGGAGAACGTCAAGAGAGGGAAAGCAAAGAAGAGATTTTAACTTAAAAATCCGGTGATGATTGGCAGTGTGCAAAGGAGATAAGAGCCAAGGGGCTCCCCTTCCGTTCTCACTTAAATGACTGGATGGGTGGTGCTGTCATCAAGTGAGATAGTAAAAAAAGAATAAAGACGTTACAAACTAAGTTTGGAGCTCACACACAGGGGTTCGTGGTTAAATCAAGCTACTGAGCAGTATTTACGGCTGAATACGATAGAAGCTCGCGGTGGAAGCATTCTGTTCATTCACTGTGAGAGATTAGTATTGTCAATAGTCGTCAGGTTAATACTTAACTGCCATAGTTACGAGGGGTAACGTTTCTCTGAGCATCCTCTAGAGACGCCCAGTCCCAGTGGACAATTGTCACAGCCTTTTCTTGTCTCTTTCTTTCTTTTCTTTTTCTTTCCTTCCTTCTTTTCTTTCTTCCTTCCTTTCTTCCTTCCTTCCTTCCTTCCTTTCTTTCCTTCCTTCCTTTCTTTCCTTCCTTCCTTTCTTTCTTCCTTCCTTTCTTTCCTTCCTTTCTTTCCTTCCTTCCTTCCTTTCTTTCCTTCCTTCCTTTCTTTCCTTCCTTCCTTCCTTTCTTCCTTCCTTCCTTCCTTTCTTTCCTTCCTTCCTTTCTTTCCTTCCTTCCTTCCTTTCTTTCCTTCCTTCCTTTCTTTCCTTCCTTCCTTCCTTTCTTCCTTCCTTCCTT
>VMDO01010812.1:0-10948 GCA_007922755.1 Pedetes capensis
CCCGTCAGATCTCGGAAGCTAAGCAGGGTCAGGCCTGGTTAGTACCTGGATGGGAGACCACCTGGGAACACCAGAAGCTGTAGGCTTGGGAGAAGGACCTGGCAACCCCCTCCCAAAAATCAATCTGCCATTGAAAACCCTATGAACAGCAGAGAAGCACTGACAATAGTGTTTCCCCTGTTGTACAGAGGGTCACTATAAGTCAGATACCAACTCGACGGCACCTAACAACAACAGGCAAGCACTCTAGCACTGAGCTACATCCCTAGCCTTTGTTTGATTTTACATTTTATTTTATTTTACTTTATTGATTTATTTATTTTTTGTAGTACTGGGGGTTGAACCCAGGGCCTCGCGCTTGCATGCTTTGCAAGTGTGGAACCACTGAGCTGCACCCTCAGCCCATTTTTTTACTTTTTGAGACAGGGTCTCACTAAGTTATGCAGACTGCCTCTGGTCTCGAACTTGCGATCCTCCTGCCTCTGCCTCCCGAGCCGCTGGGATTACAGGCCTGCGCCACCTCGCCTGGCGCACTTTATTTTATTCTTGAAACAAGGTCTCCCTACGTAGCCCAGGCTGGCCTGGAACTCATGATTCTCCTGCTTCCACCTCCTGAGTGCCGAGGTGACAGGCGTGGGCCATCATGGCTGACTCCTGAGCCTCTATTTCTTGACCTAGCATCTGAACACAGAATCTCTTTTTTTTTTTTTTTTTTTTGCGGTACTGGAGATTGAACCCAGGGCCTCACGCCTGCATGCTCTGCAAGTACTGGACCACTGAGCTGCGCCCCCGGCCCATTTGTTTTTAACTTTTTGAGACAGGGTTTCGCTAAGTTACGCAGACTGCGTCTGGTCTCGAACTTGCGATTCTCCTGCCTCCGCCTCCCGAGCCGCTAGGATTATAGGCGTGTGCCACCGTGCCTGGCTAACACAGAATCTCTTGATTCCCTTCCTTTGAGAACAAACTGTTGGCTCCTTTTTCCGCTTTCCACTTCTGGCTTCCATCCTGGGAGGTCTGCAGCCCCTTCTTTCTGTTTTATCCAGAGGTTGATCTTAAAATGTGGAAGCCAGCCAATCTCTTCATGACTGATTCTCAGTGTCCCACAGAGGGCTGCGTTGCTGGGCAGGCTGCCCTGCAGGAAGTGCCCTGGCCAGCCACATTCAGCTCTGAACGCATAGCCCATGAGGCCAACCTCTCCAGCTGCAGTGGGTTTGCCCTACGGTGAGAGCAAATGTGGCCCCTGATCCACACAGTGGCTGAGAGGTCATAGCAGACATAGGACAAAGAGAGACAGGAGGATCCCCTCCCCACAGCTGCCACCATCCAGTGCTCTGACCCACACTGGTACTTGGTCTAACGTGGCCTGGCGCGTACGCTCCAGAAGAGTTGAAAATGTCCTGGTTTTACCAGTGGACGATTCACTCTGGAGACTCCGTTGGCTGAAGCTACACCAGGGATGGCCGAAGCTACACCAGGGACATGATGGGGGAGAAGGGGGCTCACAGGTAGGGGATGCACCCAGGGGGGCCTGACCTAAAGAACCCCCAAACTGACAGAGCAGGACTAGTTGTGTTGAGAGCATTGTCCATGTGCTCCCAGAATGAGGATGAGAAGCCAGGGGCTGTCTGTGAAGGGAGGCTGTGCGGGGGTGGAGGACCTTGAGGGAAGGTGACTGCCAGGGAGGCACTGTGTGAAATAAGGAGGGCAGTAGGGTACCCCGGAGCAGGGTCAGGGCTGGGAATGGATCAGGGCAGGGGGGCTACAGCTGCTGCCCAAGTAAAGGCGCAGGGTGGGGTAGGGGCGGAGGCCCCGTGCCTGGGACTGTATGGTTCAACTTTCACTCCTGACTCCCTCTCAGGGCCAATCAGACAAAGCGTCCCTGGACTGTGGGGCCACCTTGTCTGAAACTTTCTTAGTCTCACTTTACAAGCAAGGACACTGACCCTGGAAGAGCCACGGGGCCTCTCAGAGGTGAAGCCAGGACTTGGAATTGGATCTCCCTGGCTGTAGGGGCCAGAGCGGGGCCTGGTTCGGGAGAGGGCAAGGTGGGGATGACCACACCGCCATCACAGGCCACCTCTGTGGGACGGTGACACGTCTTCTCTCCTGAGTAGCACCCCTGAACTTTGCCGCGTTGGAACAGCCCACTCCGTGATGCTGCAGGCCTGAGAGCTCAGGATCTTGTGTTCAGAACCCACTCGTCTCACTGAGCATTCGTCACCACTGGAATGAAGGCATCAATTTGCCTCCGAGTGTGTCTGTGATTTATGTTCCTACCGATGGGATGCCTGCAGCTGTAGCACTGCAGCATCCGATGCCGTCAGATCTTAGAAGCTAAGCAGGGTCAGCCTGGTTAGTACTTGGATGGGAGACCGCCTGGGAACACTAGGTGCTGTAGGCTTGGGAGACGGACCCGGCAACCCACTCCCCAAAATCAATCCACCATTGAAAACCCTACGAACAGCACAGAAGCACTGACAATAGTGTTTCACCTGTTGTACGTAGGGTCGCTATGAGTTGGACACCGACTCAATGGCACCTAACAACAAGCACAGCAACAACCGATGTGATTGGAACACCATCCCACGGCACTGACTCTGCAGGTATTTGCAGAGAGGAAGGCTCCAGGTTATGGAGCGTGCCACACTGGAGAAAAACAAGCGGAGTGCCTTGTCACTTGCCAGGGGAAGGTGCTTGCTTTCCCAGTTCCTTCTGACATGGGCCCCAGAGGCAGACCCACAGGACCCTGCCTTCACCCTTCATTTTCTTCCTGCCATCCTGCTGGACCTCGCACAGAATGGGTATCTTTTTTTTTTATTGGAAATTTTAAATGTACACCTTAATGCGATTCATTCTGACGTGCTTTTCATTGTGACATTTCCATATATGCATTTTGTTGTACATTATTCATATAGGTTCCCCCTTACCCTCTTGTACACTTCCCCCCATCCCCCACCCCCCATCAAAGACTTCTCTTCCATTTGCTTGTCTTTTTATGGTAATATTTTTCTATATATCCTTGGGTTCCAGTTCTGTTTAAGATAGAAACTTTTTCCGTAGTGAACTTTCTTTTTACCTTGTCAGAACTATTACATGCATTTTCTAGACCATCTATAATAATACCAGAATGGCTACTTTGTATTGGTTGAGGACCTTCTTCCTGTGGTTCTGGTTGTTGTGTGTACACACACACACACACACACACACACACACACACACACACTCACATGAACACCTGGCTTCAGGCCTACCTAACTTCGGGGGCCAGCATTCCAGTAGAGCCTGGGCGACCCTCTTTGGGGGTGCAAGGGAAAGCGATCAAGCATCCGATTGAGGAGCAAGGGCCCCCTGGAGCCTCCAAGCAGTGTCCCAGGAGGCCCATGAGATGGAGAGGGGAGAAGGAAGAGCTCTGGGCCTCGGGACCCAGTTCTGCTCACAGCAGCCGCCGTTAGAGCTGCTTCTGCAAGCTCACTCAAAGAATGGATTCTGAGGATGAAAACAAGCCTGGCCCCAAGCCTTGCTTATCTGAAGACGCTGGGACCAACTGCATAACAGAGTGAACCAGGTGGAGGAAGAAGAGTCCAGGGAGCCCAGAGTGGTGGAAGATTTTTGCCCCTTTCTCTTAGAAAAACAACTTGCACCCTAGCAACAAAGAGAGAGAGAGGATTGTTCCAGCCTGGAAAAAGGTCAAAATTTAAAATCCGAGGCATGGTGCTGGGCGTGGTGGCGCACGCCTGTGATCCCAGTGGCTTGGGAGGTGGAGGCAGGATTGCAAGTTCAAGACCAGACCCTGTCTCAAAAAGTAAAAAAAAAAAAAAAAAAAAAAAAAAAAAAGGGCTGGGGGTGCAGCTCAGTGGTCCAGCACTTGCAGAGCATGCAGGCGCGAGGCCCTGGGTTCAACTCCAGTACCACAAAACAAAATCCGAGGCATGGTTTCTACTGACGATGTAGCCCTTTTACACCGTCATAAAATGGAAAGATTTCTAGGTAGAAGCATCGCAATTTGGAACTGTCTGCATGTGCAGGAAGCACAGCCTAAGCTGAGACTACCTGCTCCCCTTCCTCTGGTTACTTTGCGCCTGGCCACATTGCTGGACTACATTTCCCAGCTGCCCTTGCAGCTAGGAAGGGCCATGTGACTGTGCCTGGCCAATGGGATGTGGACAGTGATAACCACCACTTCCGCCTGGCCTTTAGGAGGTAGGGCCCTGCTCTGCGCTCTCTCCTGCCACCAGCTGAATGCACAGTGTCCAGGGGTGGACTTGGAGGCCCCGGAATCTAAGGTCTTTCGCATCCTGGCTCCTTCCTGGAGCACAGCCCTACAGCAAGACAGGAGCGCCCATCTCGGGCCTCCTTGTGGTCGGTCTAGGTGTACAGGACGGTCACCCACCGCATACCGTGGTGCCTCAGGGTGCTAGGACCTAACCCTTTCCCCAGACTGCAGCTGGGAAGTGGTGCTGGATGGAAACCCAGCTGAAAGGAAGAAGCCCCAGTGCCCAGGGACCGTGTAGAGCAGAGCCCTCCTCACGTCCCATCGCGACTGGACTAGGAACTGCGCTTTCACTGGGGTCTGTGCTGAGGTTCAGGTTGTCACCACAGTTAGCCAGCCCTACCGGATGCAGGCCTTCAGCCACAGCCCTGTGGCATCCGATCCCATCACATCTCGGAAGCTAAGCAGGATTAGGTCTGGTTAGTCCTTGGATGAGAGACCACATGGGAACACCAGGTGCTGCAGGCTTGGGAGATGGACCCGGCAACCCACTCCCAAAAATCAATCTGCCATTGAAAACCCTATGAACAGCAGAGAAACACTGACAATAGTGATTCCCTTGTTGTATGTAGGGTCAGTATGAGTCAGATAGTGACTTGATGGCACCTAACAACAATAACAACAACCTGATGCATAGAACTGGCCCTCAGGGGGACTGACTGGGAACACCAGGGGCTGCAGGCTTGGGAGAAGGAGCTGGCAACCCACTCCCAAAAATCAATCAGCCATTGAAAACCCTATGAACAGCAGAGAAGCACTGACAATAGTGTTTTCCCTGTTGTACAGAGGGTCACTATGAGTTGGATACCGACTCGACGGCACCAAACAACAACAACAACCTGATGCAGAGAACCGGCCCTCAGCTTAGTGTAGTTGCTGACTCGCCCTCCTTCTCCAAAGCGGGGAGTCTGCCTGCAGAGCCTCAAGACGGGATCATCAGCCCCCAAAGACGCAAGCCAAAGAACGGACAGAAAAGGGAAAGCCCGCCCTCCAACAGAGCCTCAGGCTCCTTTCCTGCCTGAGCAAGCAAATGCCAGGTAGCAAACAGACTCGCAAGACATGGGAGGGTGCCCGCCCCACAGAAACCAAAACCTCAGCGCACAATGAGGGACTGGGGCCAGGCTGGGCACAGAGTGGGTGCTCACCATCTTCCAGCACACTGGACCCTCGGAGCGCCAGATCCTAGGCCAAGGCAGGGTGCAGGCCCCTACTCCCCAAGGGCCACAGCACGAGGAGTGCAGGGGAGCACAAGATTGGCATAAACAGTGACACAAAGTGGGGCTCCCAGGAGGCGGCATCCCTTCCTGGCTGAGGGGCTGGGCAGTGTGGCGGGGAAGAGGGTATTGGGAACCCAAATCAAATGCCAAGGAGGATCGCAGAGGCTGCTGCAAGTTCAGCCTCCAAAGCTACAGCCCGGGAGGGCTGGGCAGGGATTCCGGACTGGGAAGGGGCTGGGCTGGGAGGGGCAGCGCCGTCTCATCTGAGGCAGAGGACCGAGGCTTGGCTAGCCTGTGCTTGTCTGTAGAGGGCAGGCTGTGGACCAGGTGCATCTGAAGGGACCACTGGCCCCTGCGTGCCCTGTGCTGCGCTCTCCCTGGGGCCCTCCCCTGCCAGGGCCCTGAACAGTGATGAAGGCCCAAGGTGCCCTCGGCTGGCGTCCTCTGCCACCCCTGCCACCCCTGCACTTGCGATCTTGCAGTCAGTGCACTGTCGCAAGATGGCCTCCCCACTGTCACTATTTATTTATTTATTTTGCAGTACTGGGGGTTGAACCCAGGGCCTCGCACTTGCATGCTCTGCAAGTACTGGACCACTGAGCTGCACCCTCAGCCCATTTTTTTTTACTTTTTTTGGAAACACGGTCTAGCTAAATTACACAGACTGCCTCTGGTCTCAAACTTGCGATCCTCCCGCCTCTGCCTCCCAAGCCGCTGGGATTACAGGCATGTGCCACTGCGCCCGGCCATTTTTTGACTTTTTGAGACAGGATGTTGCTAAATTACTCAGACTGCCTCTGGTCTCGAACTTGCGATCCTCCCGCCTCTGCCTCCCAAGCCGCTGGGATTACAGGCATGCGCCACCGCACCCAAAGCTCCACTGTCACTTTTATGAAGCCATTAGGTGGAGCCCATGAACGCCAAGTGAAGCCAACGGCCTCTCACGCGCTCCCCGTCACTCGCGGGGACAGCCGTGTGCGCTTGACGAAGGCCTCGATGAAATATTTAATACAGACGACCTCATTTTAGCTCTCCCAGAGGCTCAGGGACACGGGGAGGGACAGAGGGCCACGCGCTGCCATGACCCCTCTGTTATTAATTAAGCAAATGAGCCGGGCTTATTGACACACTGCTGTCTGGGAAGATGGTTGACAAAAAGCCAGCCCTGCTGCGGGGCCAAAGCCACCATCCTCACTTCCGCGCGGCAATGGCCACCGGGCTGCAGTGAACAGGCAAACCCGGCTTCTACTGATCAGAGCCTTGCTTTCATATCCAGGAGGACTGGGGTGGAGGGGTGAAGATCGAGGAGCAGGGTCCCCCGGGAGGGCACAGCCATCTCCTACTCGGTTTAAAATGCTTCATATTCCAGCAGGCTCAGATCAGATAGGCAACAGCCTCTGTAGCATGGAGGACGTGTGCTTTCCAGGGAACGGGAAACGGGGAGGGAGCTAACGCAGCTCTCTGCCCATCTCCCTGGGCATCAGTTACTCTGTTATTGTTCTTAATGTGCTACATTGTAAAGAAAAGCAAAAGGCAACATGTAGCTGGGGAACCCTATGAAAATATTTAACCCAGACGCAGTACGGCTGGCAGATGAAAGCCTTGTTAATGGCATGGTTCTATCGGCTGCTCAGCGAGGCCCCTGGGAGCCCAGCCCTCCAAAGCCCCATTAGCCACGGCTCTGCGCCGGCTGAAGGCACAGGCTGCCCATCATCTCATTGCTCAAAAGTGCTCTCATCAATGAGCTCTCCAGAGCCCACCGGGCCCACCGAACTCAGACACGTGGAGGGAAGATGAGAGATGTGAGGATGCAAAACCCTGAGGACGGCCAGGGCGCAGGAAGAAGCTGCAGTGGCATTCCCTGTGCATTTGAACTTCACGGGATCAGGAGACGGGGCTCATTAAGATGTGAGCCTGTTCCATCGGGGTTGGAACGAAAGGTGGGAGGCAGAAGGAGCAGGTGGAAAACAGCGGGGGTCTGTGCTTTCTTACCCAGCTGTGGCTCCTTCTCCAGGTGACCTGCAGACACCGGCTCCTACTGGGCCAGGGCCCCCTTCCTGGGGCTGATTGCATTTGTCAAAACATCTTGGGCCTTTGTCCTTTCTTTCCTCCAAATAAGCAGGTGAGAGTCAAGCCGCCTGCAGCCCTGGCTCCCAGTGCAGTTCTGAGGAGGGGGCCGGTCCTGTCCCAGAGGGCTGTGCAGGCAGGAACCAGGTATAGTAGGGGCAGTTGCTCCTGGGCCCACACTGGCTGCAGTATGACGTGGCAGACACTAGGGGGCAGAGGTGGGCAGGCTCCCCAGACCATAGCACCGAGACCCTGCCTCCTGCCACACCTCCACTTGACTGCTGCTTCCTTGTGCCTCAGTTTTTCTATCTGTCAGCTAAGGTGGTGTCCAATACAGTCACCACCAGCCACATGTGGCCATTGACCACTTAAAATGTGCTAACCTCATACGCACGCTCTATGTAAAATGCACATTGGACCTTGATGACTTCATATGGAAAAAAAAACATAAAATGTCTCATGAATAATTTTTCTAGCTCGGTCACATGTGCAATGATGTTGTTGTTGTTGGGTGCCGTCGAGTCGTGTCCAACTCATAGCGACCCTCATAGGGTTTTCAATGGCTGACTGTTTCAGGATTGCCTTGGGAGTGGATTGCCACATCCTTCTCCCATTTTTGCGGTGCTAGGAATTGAACTCAGGACCTCAGAGACTGCAGCACAGCGCTCTACCAACTGAGCTAAATCCCAGCCCTTGTGCAATGATAAATGACACCATTTAGGATATGGCGGGGTGAATCCCACAAGCTGTTAACCTTAATCTCATCTGTTTCTTTTTCCTTTTGGAATGTGGCTGCAGGCAAATTCAAACAACATATACAAGTTGTTGTTAGGTGCCATCGAGTCGGTATCAGACTCATAGTGACCCTCATAGGGTTTCCAATGGCTGCCTGTTTCAGGATCGCCTTGGGAGTGGATTGCCAGGTCCTTCTCTCACTTTTGCGGTGCTGGGAATTGAACTCAGGACCTCAGAGACTGCAGCGCAGCACTCTACCAACTGAGCTAAATCCCAGCCCCGACATATACAAGTACTGGGCGTTATGTATCTAGTGAAAAGTGCTGGGCAGAGCGGGTATTAAGTGGGAGGACCCTTTTCAAGGTCATTAGCACCCAGTGGCATCCTTTGCTTGTTCAACTCCTTAGTGCCCTTGAGTGGCATAGGATGCATTTGCATTGCACAATCACCTGTGAGTCCCACAGGCTTCCACTTGCTGGTTTGGGCCTCTACCAGAGGCCACCTGCAAGGAATCTGCGGCCTGACCCTTGCCAGCATGTGCGGGGGGGGGGGGGGGGGGGGGGGGGGGGGGGGGGGGGGGGGGGGGGGGGGGGGGGGGGCGCTTCAATTTTGAATGAGAATGGCTACCTGCAGTCAGATCTGGGGAAGGGGAGGTCAGGCAGCTGCAGGGTCCGTCCCTCCACACTCAGCAGCCCCCACAGCCTGTGGGTCTTCCTGGAGCTGTTTGCATCGTGTCTGGGTGGTCCCCACGATAAGCTTGCTGTTGAGAAACCTCCCTGACTCCTGTGCCTACCTCCAGCACCACAAACCCCAGGACTCCCCAAAGCCTCAAAGAATACGAGAAAGAGAGGGGCAGCCAAGCAAGGCACAAAACCCGCCATCTCCATGCACACTCCCTCTCCATTCTCTTTGGCCGAAATGCCCTCTGTGCAACTTCGGAAGAGGAAGGGGTGGAGCAAAGAAAAGGAAGTCCCCAAGAGAAGATTCTTCCCCCTATAGAAACTGCCACTGTAAGAGGAAGAGGGACATGTGAGTGACTCTCCCTGCCTAGCTGGTGCGTCTGCAAACATGAGTTCATCCATGTCATGCCCGCTTCTGTCACCCAGTGAACAAACTCCTACACATCCACCAAAGCCCAACACAAATGTCACTACTGGATGCAATTTTTTTTTGGTACAGGAGGTTGAACCCAGAGCCTCACACTTGCATGCTGTGCAAGTGCTGGACCACTGATCTGCCACCCCTAGCCCATTTTTTTTACTTTTTGAGACAGGGTCTCGCTAAATTATGCAGACTGCCTCTGGTCTCCAGCTTGAGATCCTCCTGCCTCTGCCTCCCAAGCCTCTGGGATTATAGGCGTGCACCACTGCACCTGGCTCCTGGATGCATTTTCCAAACCTGCTACGATTGCTCTTTCCTTTGCATTCCAACAGCATTTTTCACTTACTTCTAGCAGGACCTCAAACTTTTATGACATCATTTACTTGTCTTTTCCTCTCATTAGATTATGAACTCCTTGAGGGACAAGAATAACCCATTTATCCCAGGAGATCCTGCCAAGCAGTTTCCAGCCCCAGGGCCTTTGCACTTGCACTTTCTCCACCTCTCTGGCCTTTCTTCCCCTCAGTATCTGTGAGGGTCACTCACTCAGCATCTGTGGCTCCTAGACAAGGCTTCTTGGGGAAGCTTCCCCTAGGAATCCATCCCAAATCACATCTTTCCTCACGCTTTGGTCCCTCTCCCTGATCTTTCATAGAACTTATTACTTAATACTCTGGTTATGTATTGAATGACTGCCTCCATGGGTTTACCACTGTGAACCCCAGTGTCCCAAATGGGGCCTGGCCCCAGTGTTTGATCGCTGTGTGTGAGCCTAGCACAGTGCGTGAGCAAGTGAGACAAGACTGAGCCCGTGGCTTTCCCTGGGACCCCTCTTGCTCTGACATTCTGTGACTCTCAGCGTTAGGGACTCTAGAAGGAATGTGAGAGACTGCCATGGTAAAGTGCACTTCTGCTTGGAGTCAAAGCTGCAAGAAGGGACACTCAGATTAGGTCTTCTAGAAACTTCCATGCACTGGCCTGGGGACAGCTGCAGCAGAGTAGAGGTTGGATTGAGGGACTGTCCACCAAACTGCCTGCAGTGTCCCTCCCCCTGGAGAGCATCCCAAGGTGGCAGCTTCCTGCTCCTCTGTAAGGAATGTCACCGTGGGCCTCATCCCAGAGCCTCGGGAGGGCTCTCTGACCGCCTCCCCAGCAGGGAGGGAGGCAGGTGGGTGAAGTGACACACGGGGGCCTGGAGGAAGAGCAGGAGGGGACAGGAGAGGACCCACCCATAGGACGGTGCTCATTCCCTCATAGAGGCGAGACAGGAAAGGAGACCCAAGGGCAGGGCCGGAGGCCGGGCCATGCTGGTCTCTGTAAAGCAAAACCCCGAGTGGATCCATCATGCGTGAGTCCCCCATTCCCTCAGAGGCGAGGAGAGGCTGGCCTGGGCAGGGCGAGCTTCCTGGTCGGAGCCTGGTGCTTCCTCTGCCCTTCCCAGCCCTTGCTTTGAAGGCAAATCTGGGGCTCTGGGTGGCAGGAGACCCCAGAACCCCCAGCTGGAGGAGGACGCAGGCTCTGCATCTGCCCCGCACTCGCATCTCAGCCGCACAGAGGG
>VMDO01010812.1:11048-30562 GCA_007922755.1 Pedetes capensis
GGGGGAGGAGAAGAAGAAGGAGGAGGAGGAGGAGGAGGAGAAGGAGAAGAGAAAGAGAAAGAAAAGAAAGAAAGAAAGAAAGAAAAAAAGAGTGAGTAAAGGAAGGAAGGAAAGGAAAAGAAAAAAGAAAAGAAAAGAAGAAAAGAAAGCAGCTCAACTCGTGTGTGTGCGCACGCGCACACTGGGGCAGGAGGTAGAGAGAGCTCAGGGTCCTGGGCACTCAACACCCACCCAGCAATGGGGCAACAGTGTCCCCACAAGGGCAGAGGCCCAGCCCACTCACATGAACTTAGGGTTTGCAGGAGAGATGGGAAGATACAGAGGACGGAGGCAGGTCCTGTCCCCTACCCTCCCCACCCGACCTACCAAAGCCAGGGAGTCCCCACTAGTTACTCAAAGGGCAGTTTAAATTTATAAAGGTCAGGTAAACAACAACAAACAACAACAACAACAACAGCGTGATAAAGGTAAGGGTGAACCGAGTGGGCATCTGTAAGGCACAGAGTAGCCCGCTGCTCCAGCTGCTGCCATTCTTAACCTAGAATGGGCTCGGAGCCCGGGGTGATGGGGCCCGGGCACCTCCTGACAGCGCGTGCCTCCTGTGGAGCACGCGCCTTTGGGCCGCATAGCCCTGAAGCATTGTCCCAGCCCTAAAACGTGTCTTGGACTCTGTCCCCAGCAGAGGCTTCCACAGAACCTGAGAAGCGTGCTCACTCCCCGGGAATTAATGCCCTCTCCCCGCGATCTCGTTTGACAGATTCATTGCTTAGCTCTTTTCCCACTGGATGGCTGTTGTTGTTGTTAGGTGCCGGCGAGTCGGTATCCGACTCATAGCAACCTTCTGTACAACAGGGGAAACACTATTGTCAGTGCTTCTCTGCTGTTCATAGGGTTTTCAATGGCAGATTGATTTTTGGGAGGGGGTTGCCAGGTCCTTCTCCCAAGCCTACAGCTTCTGGTGTTCCCAGGCGGTCTCCCATCCAGGTACTAACCGGGCCCAACCCTGCTTAGCTTCCGAGATCTGACTGGATCCGATGCCACAGGGCTACTGCTGCAGGCATAACATTGTTGTTGTTGTTGTTGTTGTTAGGTGCCATCGGGTCGGTATCCGACTCATAGAGGCCCTCATAGGGTTTTCAATGGCAGACTGTTTTGGGATTGCCTTGGGAGTGGATTGACAGGTCCTTCTCCCATTTTTGCTGGGCTGGGAATTGAACTCGGGACCTCAGAGACTGCAGTGCAGCAGTCTACCCACTGAGCTAAATCCCAGCCCCGGATGAGGTCTGGGCACATCCTAATGTCTCAGGTAGAAGCCGTCTCTAAGAAGAAACGTCACTGCACATTTTAGACTTAAGAAGTGTCTTCAACAGGCACCCCTGCCCCCCAGGGGTGGCCTTGGGGGGTTTGTATATGCTGACAGGTGGCTCCATCCTCAGGGCAAGGGCCACCCTATGATGTGGTCCACGCCCAAGCTGCTGGCACCCCTGGCCAAGGGCTCCAGCCATATGCCTCTTGGTATCCACTTGTGGCTCCACCCACCAGTCCAAAAACTCCTTGTTTTTTGTTTGTTTGTTTGTTTGTTTCAACTTAGAAGAAAGCCCCCAGGGCATCGTCTCATGTGCTATCTGACTCATGTCTTTAGGAAGAAGAAATAAAAACAGTAATTCATTCTCATTAAAACACCATCAGCCGGGCAGAAGCACCAGACACGGGAATGGGCCACGTCAGCTGCCCTGTGGTGGCCCCAGAAGCCACAGCCTTGAGCTCCATTAGAGAGTGTGTTTATAACAGGAGTGTGGCTAGCTCAGAAGAGCTGCCCTTTGCCACTTTCATTCTTGAAATCACACCACTAGAAGCCATAGATGAAAAGCGCCCACACAGAAGTGCTAGTCAAATAGGCATCAAGGAACTGAAGACCTACTGCGTGAAACCACCGAGCAAAGCACTGGGCACACGCAGAGGTATGCGGTGCCCCCCTTCCCATCAGGTGCTCATGGTCCAGGAGGGCAGGCAAGGCCTGAGCCCCTTCTTTCCTCCTATGCAGACTCAGCTCCTGCTCTGCCAGGCTCGGTGCTGGGGTACCTGGTGGCAGAGGGTGGGCAAAGGGAGGCAGCGATTCCAAGAAGAATCAACAGACTCGTCCTCAGACTTCCAGGCTGGGCCTCAGCCCCTTCCTGACCCTTTTCCCCAAGGACACAGAGCCCAATTCTGTTTACAAAGCTAGGAATAATCCCATAACCAATCATACACGGCCAAAACACAGGAAGCGCACTGTGATTGTTCGATGGGAGGAAGGAAGGAAGTCCGTGAGGGAGGGAGAAGGCTGGCCGCTGGGGCGCTCCCCCGGGACACCCTCCAATCTCCACAGATCGGCCATCAGACGACCGCTCTGACCCACAAGTGCCGTCCAGTGTCCCCCCTGAGAGTTCTCCTTCTTCGCCCCAACCATGCCTCTGAATTTTCCAGGGGAGCCTTTTGGACCCAGAGAGTCCACAGTTTCCTGAAGACCCCCAAGACCCCAGGATCATCCCACAGGCAAAAATTTGTTAAGCGTCTCCTGTGTCCTTAGCAATGAGTCTAGGCTGAAAATTGGCCCATGGGGTCTGACAGGTCCAAGGCTGTCAAGGGCTCAGCTGGAGAGAAATGTGACATCTGGGCTGTCCCAGGAACCCCTGGCCGCATGCCCAGGGTGTGCCAGAGAAAAGGAATGATCAGCACGGGCTGCACCTGAAGAGGCCGGGACTGGGGAAGGGAGGCGTCGGCGCAGGCTCAGTGCGCTCGGAGGCCCAGCCCAGGCACCCACAGGTCTGGGGCGCACTGTCTCAGCGGAGCCCTTGCTCTGCTCCACCCGGGAGCTGAACAGGGCTGAGCAGCAGGTAAGATGCCCTCTTGTCTCCTTAGCCGCCCCCTCCAGCCAAGCTTGGGAGAGGCTGGCAGGCCGGAGGGCCCTTGCCCGGTGCCTGACCCTGAGGAGGGCCCAGGAGAGTGGCTACCAGCCCTCTACCAACGCCACAGTGGGTCAGCAGGCTGTGCCTGCCAGCAGCGTGGGACGTGAGTGCCTGCGTGCGGATTTGTGGGTACGCCCCTGCACTGAGCATGTGCACGCTGCCCACGCTCGCCAGGCAGGGCCTGCCCCTGGTTTGAGGTCAGAGGCGGCTGTCCACAGGAAGCAGTACTGCAAAGTCATTCCGATGGCCCCTTCTAGCCAGGAAGGACCTGCCCCTTGCTGGAGCCCTGCCACGTGACTGAGAGTGCAGGCCAGGTCAGGAAGAGAGCACGGCCGGCTGGCTGAGGTGTCACTTGTGATCTGTGGCCTGGGCTGTTCCGTGGGTGCTGCAGCCCAACACCAAAGTGATGTCAGCCTGGGCTGTGCTCTCCTGCAGAGCCCCAAATCTCTAGCCCATTGACCAACATCTAGAAGAACTATTGGCTAAACCCTACAAGCAACACTGACCTTTTGATCTTGGGAGCAGGGATAACTGTGTAAGAACCCAGAGGGTCTATCTATGGTGGACTACGTACTTTGGGCTGCTCTGAGATGCTGTGCACACTCTTTTCCTCAGTGGGCCAGTACTATGAGCATGATGCCCCTCAGGGGTGACCCACACTCCCTACTGTCTAACCCATCTTCTCATCCTCTCCTTGCTCATCCCCTCTAGCCGCATTAATCTGGTAGCTCCTTCACCACAAGCATACTTCTGCCACAGGCCCTTTGCATGGGCTGTTCTTCAGATACAAACATGTTGCTTCCACGCCTCTTGCAGGTCTTTGCTCAATCACTCAGTTTTTTTTTTTTTTTTTTTTTTCCTGAGACAATGTTTTGATATGTAGCTCAGCCTGGCCTTGAATTTGCTACATAGCCCAGATTGTTCTAGAACATGCAATTCACCTGCCTCGGCCTCCTGAGTGCTGGGATTATAGATGTGCTCCACCATGCCTGGCTACTGCTCAATCGCCTCTCTTGAGGCCGTGAGACCCTGTCTGGATGGAAACCCCAACGCGCATCCTTTACCCTTCTCTCTGACTTTATCTGTTCTCTAACTCACATGATATTGAGTTCACTGCCATCTTCCACCTCCTTGAATGCAAGGTCCCTGGGGCCAGGCTTTATCCTGCTTTCTTGCTGCTGGAAGCCTGGAGCTTGCCGGCTGGTTGGGCACAGGATCTGTGCTCAGTCAGTACACGTGAATGCACACGAGCCTGCCCGAGGAGGGCAGCTGATGCCACCTGACCCCGAGCACCAGGCTGGGGATGCTCATGTCAGAGAGCACCATCCGCCCCCGGGCCCTCCCCTCTTGGTGCTGGTGGGACTGGTGCAGGCTTGCTATGTGGCCCATGAAGTACCTACAAGCCCTGCCGGGAGCCGTGGATGCAGGTGGCATCCGGTACTGCAGACCCAGACACCATGTTGGACCCCACGCCATGTTGCAGCTCTAGTGGGGCTGGGGGAAGGAGCCCGGATGAGCAAAGCAGCACCTTCTAAGTGCAGCTGTGTCTGTTTCCTTGGGGGCGGGGGACCCTCCAGCCAACCAGACCCCAAGGCAAAGACCTCTGCCTGGGTGTCTCCCTGTGACAACTTTGACAGGGCACACAGAGGACTCTGTGGAGGGAAGGACATGGCAGTGGGAGACGCCCCTCCCTCCGGAAGACAGAGGCAGGAAAAGCCACTCCACCCACAGGACGGCATGGGGCCAGCCAGCAGGCCGGAGCCCCCAGAGTGCTGGAAACCCCTGAGTGCTGTGGGAGCCTGGGTGCCTGGCAGGAAAGCAGCCCCACCCCAGGTGCGCTGGGGACCAGCGGTCTGAGCCACGGAGGACGCCTCCGCCAGGGCTGCAGCTGGCTCCGTCCAGCTGGGAAGGTGGGAATTAAAGCCCCACCAGCCCCTCCTGGGACCACTTCCCCTCACAGGGTGCGGTGGCCAGAGGCCTGGGGGAAAGGAGGTCTCAGACCAGGGGCTGTGAGGGGACTGGAGACAAAGGGAACACTGAGGTGCAGCTGGCCCCCTGCCCTCTCACGCACGCCCTTCTCCAAGTTTACTCTCCCTGCTTCCGTCCCCCGCTCTCCTCCCTGGACAAGTCCCCAAGCAGATGTACAAAGGTCACGTGACCCGCCAGAAAGGCCAAGAACCGAGTTGACCCTGGAACCCATGTAGGTCCTTTTCATCCCCGAAACTTAGTTTCCCAACCTGTCCTTGGGGAGCGCTGGGCAGGCTGTTCCCATGCCTGGTCTTCCCTCTCTTTCTTTCTTTCTTTCTTCTTCTTCTTTTTTTTTTTTTTTTTTTTTTTTTTTTTTTTTTTTTTTTTTTTTTTTTTTTTTGCAGTACTGGGGGTTGAACCCAGAGCCTCGCGCTTGCATGCTCTGCAAGTGCTGGACCACCAAGCTGCACCCTCAGCCCATTTTTTACTTTTTGAGACAGGGTCTCGATAAATTATGCAGACTGACTCTGGTCTCGAACTTGTGATCCTCCTGCCTCTGCCTCCCGAGTCATTGGGATTACAGGTGTGCGACACCATGCCTGGCTCATCTTCCCGTTCTTTATGCTCATTGCAGTCAAGCTCCCCATGCAGGAGGGAGCCACAGAGCTGCAGGACGCACCTCCTCCACCCAGTCCTTCTCCGCCCAGGCTGGCCAGCCTTCGGGTGACCTACCTGGGGCCAAGTGGAGGCCAAGACGGAGCACGGGTCGGAACCTCCAGGGGCCGGATGCTCGGGCTTCGGCTGGCTGCTAGACCATGCCCCTGGAAGAGAAGACCGTCGGTCATGCAGTGTGCAGACACCTGGCCGAGCCCACGCCCTTCCCTCCAGTTGCCTCTGTGGTGCCTGTTGGTAGGGGGCACAGCTTTTGTGAGCCCCATGTTAACAGGAGTCTGGTAAGATGGTAGCCACTCCTCAGGTGGTGTTGCTATTACGTTAGTGTGGCTCTGTGGTTTATAAGCCCACCACGGCCTCTCTGGGTCACTCGGGCCATCCCAGACAGCGCCCGCGTGGTACCCAGGAGGGTTCCGTGGAACCCTGTATGCAGGCTGAGTCTGGACCACTCAAGTGCCTGCTCTCCTCCCTGCTCCAGGCCCTTCAGGATCCCTCTGGCCCCTGATCTCCTTGTTTCTCAAATGGCACCAGCTGGTGGGCTCTTCCTTGCCCCTGGCTTCCAGGGCAGGGCATCCACCAGGTGCTCAAAACCATGCATGGAACAGAGGGCTGGCAAGCATCCTGACTTCTGGCCGGGAGCACAGGAACCCGCCCTGTCCCTGGGGGGGGAAATGTGCAGCCTCCAGCCCTCCAAAACCCTCCATGCAGGGCCGACACTGATAGCCACCTCCTTCTCTGCTGCTCCCCACGTGGAAACTAGAGGCCTCTTCCCTGTGCGTAGGATTGTGACTAACACCCCTGAACAGCCATACGCCTTGCCAAAAGCTGTTTGTGCAATTGTCTGCATTATCCAATTAGATCCGAGGATGTAGGCAGAATTATTATTCCCATTTCACAGATGGGGAAAGTGAGGCTGAAAGAAGCTAAGTATTGCTCAAGGTCGTGGATCTCCCATGGCGGGGACCTGGGCAGTCCCTTCACCTGCACACTTGCTTCTCTTCTGATCTGCAACACGCGCTCACTCACTTCCTCTGGTACAGTCCCCTCCCTCCATAGCGGTGACCACAGCTCCTAGACACTCACTGACTGAGCACCTGTCCATCGGAGCCCCAGCCTCCACACTGCGGGGCACCAGCGGGGCTCCCCTTGCCCTGTAAAATGAGGGGTTGTATCCCCACCCTCCTCCTACCCGCCTACCCCGCTGACTGGGCCCCAGGTCAGGAGAGTGTCGGCTTCATTTCCATGCATCTGGCGCTCAGCTCAGAGCTTGTACACAGCAGGCACTCAATAACTAATCAACGTTTGATAAATGAACACCTTTGACATTAAACTCTCCCCTAAAACTCAAGACCTGGAGTAGACAAATCACACATCTTCCACCAGAAGTCCTCCCTTCAAGGCCCCGGCGCTGTCCCTTAGAGAGCTATGTGTGTGTATATGACACACCTCATATGTACTGCAGACATTTTTTTTTTTTTTTTTTTTTTTTTTTTTTTTTTTAGTTTTTGAGATAGGGTCTCACTAAGTTACGCAGACTGCCTCTGGTCTCAAACTCGGGATCCTCCTGCCTCCAGCTCCCAAGCCGCTGGGATTACAAGCATGCGCCACCGCGCCCGGCACAGCAGACATTTTTAATAGACTTTACATTAGGACGCCTGCAGCCGTAGCATTGTGGCATCCTATCCCGTCAGATCTCAGAAGCTAAGCAGGGTCAGGCCCGGTTAGTACTTGGATGGGAGACTGCCTGAGAACACCAGGTGCTGCAGGATTGGGAGAAAGACTTGGCAACCCACTCCCAAAAATCAATCTGCCACTGAAAACCCTACGAACAGCAGAGAAGCACTGACAATAGTGTTTCCCCTGTTGTATGGAGGGTCGCTATGAGTTGGGTACTGACTCCACAGCACCCAACAACAACAACACATTAGAACAGCACTGAATTCACCGCAAAACTGAAAGGAAGGTACCAAGCTGCTCATGGGCCACATCCCGGCACGTGCCCAGGCCACCCCACTGACACCAGAGTGGGACGTTTGTTACCTTGGATGAACATCCCCGCCATACAAGTCCACAGGGGACCCTCGGGGTCCCTCTTAGGGCTGTGCGTTGTGTGGGTGTCACAGAGGCCAGCTTCAGTGCCCTCCGCGGCCCCTGGGCTCTGCCTTGTCCTGTGTTTTCCCAAGGTGCTTCCAAGTCCATGGCCTCAGCTAATGGGCTCTGCAAGCTCTGCTTTGATACACAGGGAAATCATGGTGCACACAGGTCAGAGGCCCTCTGCAAAGTCACCAGGAAAACAGCACAGTGCCAGCTTCTGTCACGGTCTTCTCATCCTGCCCTGCCTATCACCTGGCAGAGAGCCGGTCTCAGCCCACCTTCCTGAGGAAGAAGAGGCTCCGGGACAGGCCCAGGCCACTCTCCACTCAGTGGGACGTGGGACGCCCCAAACGCAGACTCTTCAGTCCTGGTTCCACTCTTCCCAGTGGCTGTTAAGTAAAGGGAGCTTTTAAGAGGACACGAGCAACCGGGTGCAGTGGCGCACGCCTGTAATCCCAGCGGCTCGGGAGGCAGAGGCAGGAGGATCAAAAGTTCAAGACCAGAGGTAGACTGCGTAATTTAGCGAGACCCTGTCTCAAAAAGTAAAAAAATGGGCTGGGGGTGCAGCTCAGTGGTCCAGCACTTGCAGAGCATGCAAGCGTTGAGGCCTTGGGTTCAACCCCCAGTACCGCAAAAAAAAAAAAAAAAAAAAAGAGGACCCGAGGCTAGGTGTGGTGGCACACGCCTGTAATCCCAACACTTGAGAGGCTAAGGCAGGAGGACTGTAAGCTCGAGGCCAGCCTGGGCCACATAGAGATTTCCAGGCCACCCTAGGCTACATACATAGTGACACCCTGTCTCAAGAAAACAAAAACAAAACAAAGAAAGGCTCTGGGATTCCGTGAGCAAGCACCCCATCAGGCCTGGGATGGGTGGGAGGGGCTCCCCAATATCTGAGCTGGAGCAGGTGAGCACGCAGCTGGCTGGCCTCTCAGGGGACATGATCCCCTGCCGTTAACACCGTGGGGCCTCGTCCCTTGGCTGTCCAACTACAAAAACCCTCACCATCACCGGCCTTCTGAAGACAGCCCTGCGTGACAGCATGCTTGGTGCCCAGCTAGCCACAGGCGGCCAGTTCTAATCCACAAAAACACTTTCTGCCACAGCTGTCCCTGTCCCACAGACATGCATGACAGCCTGTCAGTGCTGAGCAGGGCTAAGGGGAAGTTCCCATCCCAGACAAGCCTCTGCTGCTGAGTGACCTCGGGCACGCCCTGGGACACCTACCACTGTCAGCTTCCCTGTGTGTGACCAGGAGGTGGGATGGACGATCTCCCAGGAGCCCAGCCAGCTCTGACCCCAGGCCTCCTTCGCAGGAGAGCCCGTGGCTCTAGAGACCTTCAAGGCAGAGGCTCCCGGGCTGCCAGTGTGTGTGTGTGTGTGTGTGTGTGTGTGTGTGTGTGTGTGTGTGTGTGTGTGTGTGTACAGTCCATTAACTCGAATTGCAAATTTCCTTGGCTTCTATCGGCAAGCCACAGGGGCTCCGTGGCCACCAGCTCTGCAGTGGCAGATAAAGATTATAGTCATTGCTGGAGACGGAATCAAGGCGCAGAAGCCATTATGCAGGAATAATTATTTTGAGTTATGTCTGCTTGCTCCTGATTTCTGTCTAGCAATTGTCTTACAAATTGTCAGGCCTCTGCCTCTCAGAAAGGGCCAAAGGCAGAGGCCTGAGCCACTCACACAGAACAAAGGCATGAGGCAGCTGCTCCAAATGCCTCCAGCCACCGGGGCGTCAACACCCTTAACAAGGCGCTCTGTCCTCTGTGGAGGGCCTTTGGTTGAGTCCTTGGGAGAAAGGACGTGGGTAACGAGAGGCCCTGGGAGGAGAGGTACACTGGCAAACTCACTTGGCGAGGTCTTGCCCTGAGCCCTCCTGCAACACCCTTTCCAGGCCCCACTTTCCCTGGGGGCCCTTCCTGACACCTGAGCCCCAGCCCTTTGTTCCTGTCAGGCCAAGGCCCCTCCTTCCCTGGTTCGGGTTCCCTGGGAAGCTACACAGGCTGTGACCAGACCCCACCACCATGTACTCCCAGCTCCTAGCATAGGCTGGCCCAGGGCAGAGCTGTAGAACAGTGGGGGGAGAGGGGGCACTGTGGCCTTCTGCCCCACTTGAACTCCTATTTCCTGTTGGGTGACCTTGACCTGGACTGGGATTTAGCTCAGTTGGTAGAGCACTGCTCTGCGGTCTCTGAGGTCCTGGGATCGATTCCCAGCATGGCAAAAAAGGGAGAAGGGCCTGGTAACCCACTCCGAGACAATCCCGAAACAATCAGCCACTGAAAACCCTATGAGGGGCGCTATGAGTCAGACACGACTTAATGGCACCTAACAACATCAGCAACGACCTTCACCTATTATGTCACCTCTCCCTGCATCCTTTTCTACCTTTGTAAAACAGAGATAATACTACCTAGTTCATCAAGCTTTTGTAAAGTTTCAATGAGCTAATGCAGAAAAAATGCTTGGCACATACGAAGTACTCAATAATGTCAACTGTGAGAGGGCAGAGAGAGGCTTGTAAGAATCTGAGTCAACTAGAAAGCCACAAACTAAGCTGGGTATTGGAGTACATATACACTTGGAATCCCAGAATCCCAGCACTCAGGAGGGAGGCTGCAGCAGAAGCAGCTGGAGTTTCAGGCCAGCCTGGGGTACATAATGAGATCCTGTCTCAAAAAAAGAAACAAACTAATGACTAAAACTGACTCAAGAATTGCACAATTGCCCAGTGCAGTGGCGCACGCCTGTAATCCCAGCGGCTCGGAAAGCAGAGGCAGGAGGATTGCAAGTTGGAGACCAGAGGCCATCTGCGTAACTTAGCGAGACCCTGTCTCAAAAAGTGAAAAAAAAAAGAAGGGGCTGGGGATGCAGCTCAGTGGTCCAGCACTTGCAAAGCATGGAAGCGCGAGGCCCTGGGTTCAACCCCCAGTACCAAAAAAAAAAAAAAAGAATTGCATAATTTAAGAAACCATTTAACAAACAAACAGATTGAATCAGCAATCAGAAATCTACTGTCATGGCTTGGATATGAAAAATCCTCTACAGTTTCGTGTGTAAAAGCCTACATCTCCAGCTGATGGAGCTATTTTGGGAGGTTTTGGAAATTTGGGGAGGTGGGTCCTCATTGGAGGAAGCAGGTCATTGGGGGTGGGTCCTTGGGAGTATCTTGTCCCTGGCCCTTTCCCGTTTTGCTGTTTCCTGTCTGCTCTCTTCTACCACAGGTTCTGCCAAGAGTATTGTTGTTAGGTGCCGTCAAGTCGGTATCCGACTCATAGCGACCCTCTGTACAACAGGGGAAACGCTATTGTCAGTGCTTCTCTGCTGTTCATAGGGTTTTCAATGGCAGATTGATTATTGGGAGGGGGTTGCCAGGTCCTTCTCCCAAGCCAAGAGTATGGGGATATGCAACTATGGACTGAACCCTCTGAAATAAATACATTCCCCTTTTACTGGGCATCAGCACCCTATAAGGAGGTGCTCTGTCCTCTGTGGATGTTTATGTCAGATATTTTGGTGGTCAGAGTGCTCAAAGTCTAACTAACATAACTAGTCACAAAGTCAAGTCCAGCCCAAAATGGTTTCACTGCTGAGTTCTATGAACATTTAAAGAATGTCAATTCTTCATAAACTCCTTCAGAACATAGGAAAGGACATATAATCCCAACTCATTCTCAGAGGTCAGTATTACCTTGATAGCAAAACTTGAGAACGACTTCACAAGGGAACAAAGTTACTGAAAAATATTACTTATGAACATAGAGGCAAAAATCCTTCACTAAATAGTAGCATATCAAATGCAGCAACATATAAAAAGGATTATATACTATGACCAAGTGGGATTTATCCCAGGAATACAAGGTTGGTTTACCGTCTGAAAATCAGTTAATGCAATATATCAATGAATTAAAAAACAAAAGTCACATGCTCATCTCACTAGACATAGAAAAAGCATTTGACAATATCCAACACCTTTGTATGATAAAAAATACTCAGAAAAATAGCACAGAAGAGAACTTCCACAATCTGACAAAGGAGAGCTCTGAAAAACTTACGAATAACATTATAATTAATGATGAAAGACTGGATGCATTCCTTTTAAGATTAGGAATTGGACAAGGATGTTTGCTTGCTCTTGCCACTTGTATTCAAAATTACACTAAGGTTTCTAACTAGGGTGATTTAGATAGAAGAAAATACACAAATAAAAGACGTCTATATTTTCTAATGACACACACACATATATATTATATATATAGCAAATCCTAAGGAATTCACTAAATCACTATGGAGGGCCTTTGGTTGAGGACTTGGGAGAGAGGAGGTGGGTAACGAGAGGCCCTGGGAGGGGAGGTACACTGGCAAGCTATTAAAATAAAATTCAACAAGGCTGCTAAGTACAAGATCAATATACAAAAATCAATTGTATTGCTATACACATGCAATTCAAAATGAAATTAAGAAAATAATTCCACAACAATAGCATCAAAAAGAATAAAATATTTAGGAACAAATTTAACAAAAGAAGCGCAAAACTCTTACTTTGGAAACTACAAAACATTGTTGAAAGGAATTAAGAATATCTACATAACTAGAAAAACATGCCATGTTTATAAATCAGGAGACTCAACCTTGCTAAGTTGGCGATACTCCTCAAAATGAGGCAGATTCCATGTAATTCCCACTAGAGTCCCAGCTTCCTTCTTTGTCGAAACGGAAAAGCTGATTTTAAAAATTCACATGGAATTGCAAAGGACCCAGAAAAGTTAAAATTATTCCAAAAAAGAAGAACAAAGTCGTAGAACTCACACCTCCAATTTCAAAGCTTACCATAAACAATAATAGATAAGACAGTGTGGTACTGGCACAAGGACAGACACATAGAGCACTAAAATAGATCTAAGAATCCACAAACCCATTCATTTATTGTAAGCCGATTTCCAACAAGGGTGCCAAGACAATCTGATTGGAAAGACATCTTTTCAATATTCTATTCATAATGTCTAATCATCATAGCGGGCTGGGATTTAGCTCAGTTGGTAGAGTGCTGCTCTGCAGTCTCTGAGGTTCTGAGTTCGATTCCTAGCACCACAAAATGGGAGAAGGCCATGGCAACCCACTCCCAAGGCAATCCTGAAACAGTCAGCCATTGAAAACCCTATGAGAGTTGCTATGAGTCGGACGTGACTCGACGGCACACAACAACAGTCATCATAGCCAGAAAGGTCGAAACAACAACAACCGAAACACTCATCGGTGTATGTTAAACTGAACAGCCACGTGCAAAAGACTGAAGTTGCCCCCCCACTCCCAGGATATACAAAAGTTAACTCAAAACAAATCATCAGCGATCTGAATGTAAAAGCTTAAACGATAGAATTCTGGAAGAAAACATAGGGGTAAATCTTCATGATCTTGAGTTTGGCCAAAGATTCTTAGACATGACACCAAAGCCCACATAATCAAAAAGAAGGAAGGAAGGAAGGAAGATTAAGTTTGACTACACCAAAAATTTTAAAGCTATGCTTCAAAGGACACCATCAGTAAAGTAAAAAGAAAATCTATGGAATGGGAGAAAATATTTTCAAGTCATATACTAATAAGGGATTTGTATCTAGAAAAAAAAAAAAACCTCTTATAATTCAATCACAGAAACACAATCCAATTAAAAAAAAGGCAAAGGATCTAAAGAGGCATTTATCCAGACAAGCTGTATAAGGGGATAATAAGCACCTCAAGCGATGCTCAGCATCATCAGCTACACGGAAAATGCTAATCAAAAGCACCAATGAGATGTCACGCCATATCCAGTAAAATTTCCCAAATTAAAAAGTCGGCCAAGCGCAGTGGCTCATTCCTGTAATTCCAGCGATTTGGGAGGTGGAAGCAGGAGGTTCACAGGTTCGAGGCCAGAAGCAGCCTATGTCACTCAGAGAGACTCTGTCTTGAGATAAAATATAGGCTAGGGGGGCAGCCCAGTGGTAGAGCACTTGCAAAGGACGTGCCAGGCCTTGGGTCCAACCCCCAAGTATCCCCCCCACAAAAAAATCCAATCAATCCAAGGATTTGGGAAAACCAGAACTCTCAGACACTACTGGTGGGAATGTAGAATGGAACATCTACTTTGGAAAACACTCTGGTTAAACATACAGCCATCATATAACTCAGAAATTCCCTACCTATGTATATACTCAACAGAAATGAAAACATATATCTGCTCAAAAACTTATAAAAAATGTTTATAGCAGCCTTACTCATAATCATCCCAAAGGTGGAAACAACCTAAATATTTACCAATGGATGAATGGATAAACAAAATGTGGCATATCCATACAAGGGAATTTTGGATACAGGATCTCTCTCTATAGCCCAGACTAACCTCAAACTTGCAATCCTGCCTCAGTCTCCTGCAGGTTAGGATTATAGGAATGTGCCACAATACCTGGCTCAAGGGAATATTATTCAGCCATAAAAAGTAGAAAACTACTGATATATGCTACATAGATGAGCCTTGAAAACATCATGTTAAGTTAAAGAAACCAGACACAAAAGGACAACTATTGTATGATTCCATTGATATAAAATGTCCAGGACAGAAAATCTATAGGTGTAGAAAATAAAGTAGTGGTTTCTCAGGGCTGATGGAAGAGGGGATAGGGAAAGAGGAGGTGCAATTAAAGGTTTCCTTTGGAGTGATGAAAACATCCTAAAATCGACGGTAGCGATGGTTGCACACACCTTTGAAAATACTATAACAAGCTGGGCGTGGTGGCGCACACCTGTAATCCCAGTGGCTTGGGAGGCGGAGCCAGGAGGATCGCAAGTTCGAGACCAAAGGAAGTCTGCGTAACTTAGCGAGACCCTGTCTCAGAAAAAAAAAAAGGGCTGGGGGTGCAGCTCAGTGGTCCAGCCCTTGCAGAGCATGCAAGCGCAAGGCCCTGGGTTCAAACCCGAGCACCGCAAAAAAAGAAAAAAAAAAAGAAAATACTATAACACACTGAATTGTCCATTTTACATTATGGTTACTTTTCATGGTGTGCACTAGAAGGGAAAATTGTAGGACATGTAAATTACATTTCCACAGACATTTTAAAGTAAAAAAGAAATCTAAGTCTATGTCCTCCTAGCTCTCTAGGCCAGAGGGTAGTGGAGCAAAGAGTGCGGTCACAAGAGTGAGGGGACAAACCATGGGGATTTCTAGCCCAGCAGCCAGGGGACCTCCGGGTCTCTGCACTTGTCACCCTCACAAATGGGGAAGACAGAGCAGGTGCCAGTTGAGCTGACCCTGAGAAGTTGGCAACCTGGCATCCAGGAATAGCCCAAGGAATCTGCTGTGGTTGAGCCACTAAACTGCCCCTGAGCAGGCCCAGTGCCCGCCTAGCACTTGAGGTGAGGGCCAGAATGGGTGTCAGGTGCACCACCAGGTCCCCACCTTGGAGAAGTGCACAGCCCAACGTGGGCAGGGAATCCGGCAGCCTGAAGACCCAAGCTCTCTGGAATCTCCTCGCTCAGGGGCTGGGTTCGCAGGGGCTCAGGGGAGGCCGGCTCCAGAGGAGGCACCATTGAAGGAAGCGCAGCTCAGCCCAGCCCCGGAAACAGCTGGGCTGCCTCTCTGGGTACTGCGGGTCTGCGGGTCGTGGCCTAAGAAGCTGTGGTGCTCAGGCTAGCCCTGGGCTGGTTCCTCCTCGGTGGCCCAGGCCTGCAGGCTGGCAAGCCTGGGGGAAGGGAGCTAGAAAAGTTTCCTCCTTCCAGGCCTGGACATGGCCTTGAGGCCAGCCCCAGGCTTCAGGCTGTGTACCTGCCGGTCCTACAGGGAACCGCCCACACCAGGCTCTAGAAATGACGAGTTATCTTAATATAGTCTGAAAACCAACTCAGTTAGGAAGCAAAATCCCCCAGGAAGGAAAAAAACAAAAACAAAACAAAAACAGAACGGGGTCTGAAGCTGAAGACAGATAGTTTTTGGATTATGACTATTTCTGAAGTGACCATAGTTTTAAAATGACTCATTCCACCCCGGTCCCCAGGTCATAAACACAGTCCCCCACACAATACTGTCACACAGATGTTTGCCCCAGCGTCATCTCTTCATAGAGGCGTTTTCTTCCACTTTGAGGCTCAAGAAAATGAGTTCCAGAGGAGACAGCATGTCCTGCAGATGCCACCAGGGTTGGTGCCACGGAGGACGCTGTAGAAGCCCAGTCCAGATGAGCCCACCCAGGCTGGCCGCTTCACAAAACAGGGAGGGTTGGCAAGACGGCCCGATGCCACAGTGAGCTAAATCCTGAGCCAGGGGTCGCCATGACCAGCACCCAGCACCAAGCCTTTGGCCACCAGGGCGCCAGGCAGTGGCCCACAGAGATTTCCATTCCAGAGAATGCATAAGGTCTTATCGTGGCTCCTGCTGCCACTCTGTGCCAGCCCAGCTGAGCTCTTGCCACATAATGAAAGGACCCTACCATCTACCACAGCTTTGAAAAACTGGCATTTTTCCTACTGGTGACCACACCCATACTCCATGGGCTCCTTGATAGGTGTCCAACAGACAGGTGGACTATGCCTGTCCAAAGGTGTGAGCAAGAGGGTTCACAGCAGCGTTAACCTGGGAACAATCCAAATATCCATCGCCACTGGCTAGTAAGTAAACCGTAGTGTGTTCACACAGTGGGCTACCACGAAGCAATCAGAATGAGCCTCTATGACATAAACAACATGTTGTTGTTGTTAGGTGCCATTGAGTCAGGTCTGACTCATAGCGACCCTCCTAGGGTTTTCAATGGCTGTTTCGGGATCACTTTGGGAGTGGATTGCCACATCCTTCTCCCGTATAAGCAACATGTTCTTGTTGTTGTTGTTAGGTGCCATGGAGTTGGTATCCAACTCATAGTGACCCTGCATACACCAAGCGAAACACTATTGTCAGTGCTTCTCTGCCGTTTATAGGGTTTTCAATGGCGGATTGATTTTTGGGAGTGGGTTGCTGGGTCCATCTCCCAAGTCTACAGCACCTGGTGTTCCCAGGCGGTCTCCCATCAAAATACTAACCAGGCCTGACCCTGCTTCGCTTCTGAGATCTGACGGGATCGGAGGCCACAGGGCTACGGCTACAGGCATAAGCAACATGTTGTTGTTGTTGTTGTTAGGTGCCGTCGAGTTCGACTCATAGCGACCCTCAGGGTTTTCAATGGCTGACTGTTTCTGGATTGTCTTGGGAGTGGGTTGCCACGTCCTTCTCCCATTTTGCCGTGCTGGGAATTGAACTCGGGACCTCAGAGACTGCAGAGCAGTGCTCTACCAACTGAGCTAAATCCCAACCCCATAAGCAACATAGATAATGCTAAATGAAGAAGCCAGACCCCCCCCCCCCAAAGCTTACATACTCTACACATCATAGTTTGGGCTGCTATAACAAATTACCACAGGCTGGGTGGCTTAAGCAAAAAACATTTATTTCTCAGATCTGGAAGCTAAAGTCCAGGGTCAAGATGCCAGCATGGCTGGGTTCCGCTGAGGGCTCTTTTCCCGGTTTACAGACCACTGCCTTCTCATTGGATGCTCTGCAGTGGAGAGCAGGGTTAGCCCTCTTCCTCTGCCACTGAGGGCATTGCTCTCACCTTGGAGGCTCTGTCCTCAAGACCCAATTCACCTCCAAAGTCCTCACCATCTGATACCGCCCCATTGTGGGACAGGGTTTCAGTATATGAATTTGGGGGGACACCAAAACCAAGTCCCAGATGACAAGGAGCCTGGGCTCTTAAGCAACTCCGGGTGTTCCTACCCACTGCTGGGAATGCAGCCTCCTTCTTTGTAAGACACGAGGTTGGTGGTGAGTGGGGCCACGGGCCAGAGTGAAGGGGTCTGTTTTACTGTAAACATAATTGCTACAGAAGAACTCTGAGAACTAGAGAGAATGACAGAAACACCAGGCACCAGGGAAAGAGATCACAGGGTCCCAAGAGCTTGGGACAGGAGCAGGGAGACCCTGAGATCCACCAGCCCTCTCTCACTGGGTGGGGGTGGGGCAGCTTGCTTCTAAACACTACATTTTCTTGAGACGGAAAACTCAAGCTGGGTGCTCACGCCTCTCCGCCGGCAGGAAGAAAAATGGCTCGCTGCCCATCAACAGAATTCTTGGAAACTCCTGAGCCCGGGTCACTACCACCGCCCATCTCAGCTACCGGAGGCTGCTGACCCTGGACCAGGGGTCATAAGGAGGCCACTCTTGAGTTGTTTTACAGCCCCGTCGGAGGCACCTCCTGTTCCAGAAGGAGGAAGATAAAACAAACGCCAACATCAGACGAGGCAGCCATCAGGGAAACACCTATGGGCCCTGGGGAAGCGGGAACAATCACCCCAGCCCAGCCCAGCCCTTTCTATTTTGGGGAGCAATCTGCCCAAACACAAGTCTGCCATTAGTCCTCTGTCCTGGCCAGAGAATGGACCCCACACTTTTGCAGCCACGGGCACCCCACCCCTTGGCAGGAAGACTCTCACCATCTCCAAGGGCCAGGGGTCCAACGGGGCTCCCAGGAGGGTGGGACAGAGAAGCGGCCCAGCCTCCATCTGTCCCTGCAGCACCACTGCCTCTGCAGTACACAGGCCTTCAGCCACAGTCTCCCTGGGCAGAAAGAGGATCCGGAGGCACGGAAGAAGAAAGGTAGAAAGGAAACGCGACAAAGCTGGGAGCGGTGGCGGACACCTGCAATCCCAGCAGCTCGGGAGGCGGAGGCGGGAGGATCGCAAGTTCGAGACCAGAGGCAGTCTACGTAACTTAGCGAGACCCTGTCTCAAAAGGTAAAAAAATGGGCTGAGGGTGCAGCTCAGTGGTCCGGCACTTGCAGAGCATGCAGGTGCGAGGCCCTGGGTTCAACACCCAGTACCGAAAAAAAAAGCGCTCACCCTGGCCAGTCGTCTCACTTGGCAGCTCAGCAAGGAGAGGCCTTGACAGGGAAAGGTCTTGGCCAAAATCATGGTGCGGCCAGGTGTGGCCAGGATGACCACGTGGAACTCCTAGCCAGGCAGGAGCTTTCCCTCGCTGAGCAGAGAGGCAAAGCTTCAGACACCAGAACGAGGGCCTTTCAAGGTGCTCAGGCCAAGTCACCTGTCCTCTGCTGGTCACCTGTCCCATGGGCCGGGGCCACAGGCCTCTGTGCGTCCCTGTTAAGCATTCTAATGGTCCAACTTGTAACGGGGATGGCAGGGAGAGGGCATCAAGAGGTGACTGGAAACAAGCTTGTCATGACAGTCTGCTCCCGAGCGCAGTGGCCAGCCTATCCCTGACGAGGTCAGCCCAGAGCCCACCCTGCAGGTCTCGGGGACATAGGCCCTCCAAGCAAGAGGAACGTCATGTGTGTGTTGGGCGGGGACCACATACCCGGTTCACCATGGGGGGAACCTAGAGTATGAAGGGTCTAGACCATGTAGCCCTGGGTGGTGAATCCGGAGAGCCTTCCCTCACCCCCTCTGTGCAGGGGGAACCAACCCTCTGCCCTCCCCCGGCAGCAGTGAGGCCCATGGAGGGGATACACTCACACAGGAGCACATTCTCAGCCCAGCCTGTAAAGCAAAAGACTGAAAGTAGTATTTCAGGGTCCACCCAGTACCACTCTGCCAGGTGCACTCATGCACACACGGTCCTACTTCCTCCTTACAAATAGAACGGCCACAGCAGCAGCCCCTTTCCCTACAGATGGGAGACAGAGGCTCAGAGACATCAAGCCACTTGCCAAAGGCCACACAGCCAGCCAGCGCTGCACCAGCACTACAGAACAAACTTTGCCCAGTAGCCATTCCTGGACATTGTGCCCTGCTCAAGGGTAACCAGAGAGCATG